>VKOC01001317.1:0-109823 GCA_009364415.1 Spea multiplicata | reverse complement strand
CCAGATTACACACAGGAGCCAAAGGGACCCCCCAACCAGATTACACACAGGAGCCAAAGGGAACCCCAATACTAATCTATCGACAACACGGCAGTGACTGAAAAACCAATGAACGCAATCACAAGCAGTAATAGCGATGAGGAAAATGGAAATCATAATGCTGATAAATAACTGCGGATGAGCTGTAATTTTACTGGTATTGAGGAAAGGACATTCACTTTATACCTAAAGATCCCAGAAAGAAACCCCTAAACATGCATGATAACACAGACACAAAACATACACCATATTACGCTGGACTTATGTCATATTTTATTGGTTTTATTTCCCCCGCAGTTGCATCAGATGACATTCAACTGAAGTCAGGTCAGGACTGCGCATGGATGGAAATAAGTCCCACTACACCTCGGCGCATACGAGGGATATTTTTAGTGAGAACTGATTAAGGAAGCCTAGCAACCTATCTACAAACTTGTCATAAATATTGAGGGTCATAAGCCTAAGAAACCCGAGCCATGGAGCTAAAAATGGACCCGTCTCTGGGCGTTCTGTATTTGCCCTGTTTGCTAAAACATCTGTCATCATAAAGGACATGGCGAAGACCACGCGACCTACGTCGTGTGTATGTATGTGTGTGTGTGTGTGTGTGTGTGTGTGTGTGTGTGTGTGTGTGTGTATGTATCTTGATTGTTCTATAATTAGTGAAAAGACAGGCAAACCAATTAGTAACGGTGTTGCCAGGAAGATGGCAGCGCGCGGCAACCTACAGATCGACCGCGTTATTCCAGGTCAGATGCACCGCAGACAAAGGCCCCTACATATACAGGACGGCATTAATGCTTCCACCTATTATTTACTACAGTAATTAACCCCCAGCATACCGTAGTGATTGATAAAAACACTGGATTTCTGCATATGTGATGCTATTGGCCAGTTTAGTTTAATCTTACAGTTATAATAATTCTGTCAATAACACAGAATTGGATAGAAACTAAAATCACTGCAAGACTCATCCAGGCTGCATTTGGCAGAATATCTGCTGCCTTACCGGCCCGACGTGAAGAATGGAGGGACTTTAAAGGGACACTTTAATGCATGCAACAACTCGGTGGTCTCTTTAAATGTTCACGTTGTCCTTCTTGCATGGGGGGATTCTGCAGAATAAGGTACTCGTCCCTTTAACAGTTACATAGAATTACTTTTTATATTATATATTTGACTGTTATATATATATATATAAATATATATATGAACGATCTGTTAACCATTTCCTCTCTGCTCTCCCTAAAGTCCCGCTTAACATCAAGGACTATGAATTTGTAGCGGCTGGGCCGCCAGATCTAAGAACGTGAAATCTAAACCTCTCGTGCAGCAGTCATGGACGTGCCGGTAAATGTGGGTGCTGGTGGGGAGTCAGACTCCCACAAAGGCAAGGTACAAAACTTCAAAACTATTCTTGCGTAAACAAAACGGCAGCATGCTTTGATATGCTGGACATACTGTACCGTGAACCGAGGGGCCGGATTACAATATCTGAACCAAAGCCAAAGCATGGCCGCTCTCATCACAGCTGTGTCCTACTTTGCAAACACGACTGGAAGGCCAGGCGGTCTCTTTCATGTGACAGCAGATACTTTAAGCTGCTTTTTCACCAAAACAAAGAGGACAGGAGGAAAAGGTACATGTATGTCCTCGCCCTGTACGTAAGGGTACATGTATGTAGATACACGCTCTGTGTAGCGCATGTTGGCAGGAGACGGAGCTTAACCTTGGAAAAACTCCCAGATCAAGCCCTGCATCTCTTTGTGCAACCAAAACATTTTGTGTGTTCATTAACCATGAACGGGGCTGCAGTTCCGGGTAATGGCAACGCTGAGTAACGCTTAATACGCACATCAAAAGCTGCTTCCTCTACGAAGAGGGGTTAAGAAACTTCACACACCAATCTTGTGTCCGAGACGGGAGGGCAGCAGATATTACGCCAGACATAGGTGGGATTTCTAAACTAGCAGAGAAATATTTTCCATAGTAACGCGACTGCTTGCCTGCAAATAACATTGTGCTTGAGATTCCTGGCATAGCAATTCCCCAGAAAAAAAGTGGGGTTTGGAAGCAGAAAGTGACAAATAAAAGGGAGAAGAGGCCATAAAATATGTGAAAAATATGAGCAGAAATCCACTAAGTATAGAAATGGGCTCTATAATCAAAGATCACACTAAATCTGAGTGTGCGTGCGTGTAAGTGTGTGTGTGCGTCTAAGTGTGTGCTCAATATTTATGTGTAAACTCCATAAAACAATAATGTATCAATATCGGCAAGTATTGGAACTAAATATTATTAGACGGCTGTAGTTACAAGGAAACAATTAAAAAAAGCTAATGGAAAGCTAGTAAAAGGTCGCCGTACCTGTCGTTGTAAGCAAAGTCGATCCCTAGAACGATGCTCTCCTCTGTGTCTTGTCTTCCATTGGTAGAGACGACGACCATGTAGCGTGTGCGGTTCTGACAGGTGCTTTCCAACTTCACGGCCTTGGGAAGAAGAAAAAAGAGTCACTAAATGTTTCGCATTTCTGCTAAAGGACTGAAGGTTGCAGGATTTCCCCGTGATTATCACAAGTGCTTTGCACGTCTTATACATATTATATTATATACATTCATATTGCGTCAGAGCCCAGCGCACCTTCTCCACTGTAAATACATGGATGAAATAGAAGTGGTAAGCCCTCGCAAGCTCCTCCGTGGGTCCCATCGCTACAGGAATACGCAGATTTCCGTCTCTGCAGTAATTTATCAGAAAGCCGACAGCCCCACCTCTATTGCACAAAACCAGGATTACTCCAGACAAACCGCGGGTGAACAGCTGGCGGGCTCACGTGTGTCTCCAACACGGCATGAAAGGGCAGATGTTAATAAATGCGCATTAGGAATGAAGTCCGTATAAACCTCAAGCTCTACACCGCTGCAAATGAAGAAAAAGCAGGGCTGAGCGTCGAGGACAGTTTATTCAGGTCAGCGTTTGGGGTGTTAAAGAGACATCTCGTGCACCAAGCATGCCAAGAAACACACATGACTCTAGACAGGTCACAAGAAAGGACACCGATGTCTTTCAAACGCAACCGTTGTCTGTCAGCCAGGTGCGACCTTGATGAAAGGCACTAAGGTATATTATCAATTTACACTGTGACTGCTCCGTACATACAACTGCGTGTTCAACGGGACCACATTTCTTAAAAACATAGAAGTTACACATTGAACATGAAAACCACTGATGCTTATAGAACTATTTATGCACAAACATCCAAAAGGTAGAGTTAGGGCTGTCACAATCTAGAAACCTTATAGTCTAGAGGGACTCACATGTCACAAAAATTGCTTAAAATAACGCCAAACAATACTGTGACGTTAAAGGGTTCAGCTATAAAGGGGCGCAGGGAACGTTGGATATCTCATGTGGACCTTACTCCATTATAGGTCATGGTTGCAGGATCTAACACGATAATACTGTAAAGGTAACCCCAGTCTACATGTAAACTACACCAACTGCTCTCTTCAGAACTAGATTTACAGTGCTGGTTACACGACACGTTGTGCCATATCAAAGAGGACATCTCCAGAGGGGACGCCGCGGGGATTACAAGCTATTGTTTGCTCACATTCAACATAAAACATCAGCTGGCTAAGCTCTAAGCCAAAGCGTGCCCGGTCAGGGCTGACGGCGCAAGAACAGAAGCTGCCGTAAGTCTGCCAAGACTTCAGGAAACCGTATGTAGCCGGCTTGGGATTCCCTGCATTACTTACAGAACGGGAAGCTAGAAGGGACAAAAGCATTGGTGAGTGGAGTCATCTGAGCCGGGCCGGTGAAATGAAGAGGGGTCTCAAAGGCTTTACACCAACCAAAGCTTGACGACTTCTAGAAGTGCAACGCAATAACAACTGTAGTTTAACATTATCTGTTATCTAAAAGAGTAAATGTGTCCAAAATGGGAGCACAATAACAAAGGAAAAAAGGACAAATCAAAATAGTGTGATATTGTCAGGTGTGTGACTATACGTGTAAAGTGTGAAAGTGTAAGCGGGTGGAACTTACACACTTCACACGTATAGTCACACACCTGACAATATCACACTATTTTGATTTGTCCTTTGTTATTGTGCTCCCATTTTGGACACATTTACACTATAGCACTCGTAAAATATGCGGGAAGTACTATTATTATATTCTGCACTTTTATATAAGAGTTGGTGGGGATCACACCTTTTCTACATCTAAAAGTGTAAATGCTGGACCCGGGGGCAGTTCTGTAAGTTCTGGTGGGGTAGGTGCAGCAGCATGTATACACCAGAAAGAGAGCACAATCTCAGACTTTATTTAGACAGAAAGTGTATCTTTGGACAGACTAACAGAAGTCTAAGAGTAGGTAGAGTTCTTAGAAGGTGGGGTGACTCTGTATTTGGGTAGGAAAAGGATTAAGCATCATTATCAGGCCAGTGTGGCCATAAGGTGGCAGATATTTGTAACATGTGGCATTGGATGAGTTTGGTAGTTCCTCGGAGGAATTAGATTTTATAAAAGATTAGTAATTCAAGGACTGTACAAACGTTTGGTGGTCTTTTAGGCCAGCTTCCCTTATTGCAATCCAATATGTATGGCACATTGCACCACTTTCTAGTTACACTACAATTCCCATAATGCTTAGCTTTAAGTACAGGTTGAAGGACCGGACTTGATACTCCTGTTAGTTCTTATTTGCTGTGAAGTTCTATGTTTCTATCTAATCTGCCCATTGTTCTTGATGTAGAGCCCTTAGTCGTTCCTTGCTCTTTTACATTCAGTATATATTTGTCTATTCTACGCATGTCTAAATTCCCTCACTGCATTGGCCTCTAACCAGTTCCATTTATCTACCACCCTCTCATTAAAAGCAACATTTCCTTACATCTAAACCATTCTGAATCCCTTGATCTCCTCCTTTGAAATAAAGTTTCCTCCCGTACTTCATTAGAGGAATATATAAATAAGCTCTAACATCTCCTCTCCCTCTTCTCACCTCCAATATACATGGTGAGATCCATGCAGTTCCCATTCAACCACAGCCTACCCTTCTCTAGCCAAACAATGGGGTGTACAGTCCCAAGGGGCAAACCCAAAGTAATCTGGATTAGATAACATTTCATGTGAACACCTCCTGCACGTAAGATCCGAAGCCATACAAGTAACTAACTTGGACAAAAATACTTTGCAACCTAATACTGGAGCAGAGGGAAACAAATGGAAACGTCAACAGCATTTTTCCCTGAATTTAGGTTCACAAAAGCCTTCCAGTAACACTGGGGTGATGGCACACAGCTAGAAACGCGTCCCCTACTGACTGCGGTCAAGTCCGATACAAATACACTGGTGACCCGGGGTCACAGAGAGACTGCAGCTGTAAGAAATGCATTTCAAGACAAAAAAAGTTGCTTTTCATTTGTAAAAGTAAGCTTTTTTTCAGCAAACCACACAATACAGTCCCTGATCTCAGAGAAATGACTCAATGTATCAAACATGCGCCTGGTTTACAAGTGAAAGGAAGAGATGTCACACATCGGAGGCATCGGCTTGGGGATCACATCTTGGACATGGACAGCGAGATGGTGATTTATCGGGGCATGAAAGGGCCATTTGTAACATTCCCCATTAATTCAAACATCTCTGCTTCTAAAAGCCCACTTACTTTCCCCGTACAAACTCACAGCAGATGAATCTATATGCATCGTATTACAAAAACGGAATACAAACAAAGCCTAGAATATATGCCACCCAAAATCTGCAATGCCCACCATCCCCATCCACAAAGTCCCGCAGACATATTGGTAGCGGAGGGGTAAGCGACAAAGGTGAAAGCGAGCGTTCTGCAGGCACGTTGCCAAGAACGGATCGCCGACCATCGCTGATCAATACTATGGTCTAATTTCCCAGTGTTTGCCAGTCATAAAACGGCTTGTTATCACGCAGAGGAGCACATGTCAAGGCAGCTGAGCACACAGGGCTGCAATCACCAGCTGTCGCACCTTTCTGCAAAGCAAAATAAATTAAAAAAAATAAGCTCCGTAGTTATGGCTGCTGTAAAAACACCGGTACGGCATGTTATCTGTGATTGCCAGCAGGAAAATCCCACAGAGCGTGCGAGCAGCTGCGAGACGTCTGCGTAACCTCGGGCAGGTTTATGTATCGGTGGAGTTCCAGCGGAACGTGCCACGTGAGTCTGAAGCATTTCTTTAATAAGGAGAGATTATTTCAGTATGACGGCGCTTTAGGCAGGGATTCCTGCCCTCTATGAATAAGATCCACAGAACAGAGCCGGTGAGACAAAAGCCTGCATCGCCTTAAAGAACCGAGTTTAATAAATTATATTGGTAACATTTCTATATAATAATAATATCTACCCAAACAAAGTGAACTATATAAAATGCTATGATTCACGCAATTAGACAAGTGCAAACACGGTAGCAATTGAGATGGGAATTAAAAAATAAAAAAGTATATTTATGATTCGCATGTCTCAGCTTAGGATCCTTAGCCTGTGTGCGGCTTCAGAGTAGGGTTGTTTCTAGCTTCGCATTAACATTTTATTGGCTACATGTAGAACATATAAAATGTTTCTGCGCAATAATGTTACATGGAGTATGTCATCATACTAATCGGTTAAAATGTTTCATCTATGAACCCCATTTAATCGTTTCTACAAATCCCTCCAGCCTTCTTATAACTTCACAAAAAAAAGTCTTTAAGTATACGTTTACACAGCGGTGTCTCATTCATGGCGATGGGAATTAAACGAGGAGGGGCAGATGATTTGGGGTGTTGGTACTCACCAGCCGGATGTTGTCCTCAGGGCGGAGGAGTGTAAACATGGCCTGCAGGTGCTGCTGGAGATCCCCTGCGAAGATGAGAGAGAACAGAGTAACGTTACTACTGACCCCTCATAATGATAGTTTGCGGAGAGGTCTGGGACCGGTTCTGTGAGTTGGCTACATGTGTTTGAAGGTATATTTTTTACCCAATGTGGAGTGCTAGGCTATAGAACGCATAATCAGGGGGCGATGCGGGGGTCGCACTCCGCACACATGTAGAAATACTTCAAAGGCAAAAGCTGCTGGCTACTAATGTTTGAAATCTGACATTGAAGACGTTTAATGTTTACCAAGTTAAAGGGGCACTGCAGCCATCACAGACGGTCCACCACAGCCGAGAGTCCCCGATCAATTCTTATTTTCTCCTACTTGCAAATGCATGGATGAGCACATCTCCCGCTAACAGCTCCAATGAGACCCCCTGCACGCATGCGCAGAAAGCAGGCCTGTCTATTTCAATTAGTCACTGATTGGTTGCTTCAAGCAGAACTGGACTGCAGAGGAGGGATGCGCTGCAGCTTCTCCTAAAGTCAAGTACTTACAAAGTATTGTAATACACATTGTTTATTGGTGGGGCTGGATGGGGCACCAAAGCACCCCTTTAATGGAGATATTCATCTTTCAGGGCTTCCCCAGAGACAAACACAGGAGCATAGTTGCCAGCAGTCTAAACATCTTCTAGCTTCTTTGCCCAAATCATGGTGACCCCAACCTTACAATGCTGAAGCTTTAACTCTACAACACCTAAAACAGCGCCCATTTACTGGCATTCAATGAGTTAAAGGGACTTAAATATCACTTGCCTTTATGTGAAGGACCCGATTATATATTAACGTAATTGTATTCCTTCAGGTCAGAAAGATAATATGTATATTGAGCCCTTGAAACACAATATTTCAAAAGGGAAATAAGCAGGTAGCTTGCAGAACTGGTTCTTGTTTGGATACGTCCCACCCTAACCATCGGCCACTATAACAGTCGGTGAATAACAGGCCGAATGATTGTTTAGTGCGGGAGGTATTATACGGTCAAGAAAGACCTGAAACGGATCACAATACACTATTCTGTAACAGAACAGTAGAGAGGGCCACGTATCTGACACACCTGTCACTGCTTTAAAAGCCAAGCCACCGGATTCAACGCGGATGGGAAACATTCCGGCTCACCCTCGAGTGCGACAAGGAGTTACATCAAAATGTGGTTTACCAAAGACCTCCTTAATCAAAATGTGTCTAGTAAAGTGCTGTTTTAAAGTTAGATGTATCCCTTTCTACACAAATAATTACATGTATAGTTTGAACACAGAATGTCAAAACATCACCTGTTCTGAACATATGTGTAATGCCAGGTTCTCAGAAACATTAAGTGGATACCAAAACATGATGACTGGTAAAGGGCCGCTCCGGCCATGATACGCACTTTTCTCCTCCAGTCTCCTAAGCGTGCAGGAGATGCATGTAGCCGAACTGTTTGCCAAATCAAACATGCGCAATAATCCCCGCCAGCCAGCTTGAGTTTCTGGGAGTCTAACAAGACCCCCCCCCCCCATGTTAAGAAGGTGCTCCTATTGATGTTAATGGCAGTGCTTTAATGCCACTGATTGACTGCTTCAGCTGCTAAAGGCTATTGCAAGAAGAGGACTGAAGACAGCGTGGGTTTGCTGCATATTTTCTTAAACATAATTACTTTTCCCTTACAGGCCAATGCATGCAAGTACTAAGTATTGTAATATGCATTCTTCATTGGTGGGGCAGCATTGGACAACGGAGTGTCCCTTTAACTACAGATAATGTAAGGAGATATGACAGCTTCCTCTTAGATCACAGCAGCCTAACACAAACTTCCATATGATCTTCATAGGTGGATTGTAACAACTCTATAAACAGCCGACTGGCCACGGTGGGGACGAGTAAAACAACGGCTGCGTATACACAAAAAAATGAGTGTATTTGTGTGAATGTGCGGGGGGGTTACGTGTCCTTAAGGCACCGTATGCAGACTACAAGAGACCAGATCCCCAAACGAACGCCCAGATTAGATTTGCAAATGATCATTTTCATTGGTTTAACATCGTGAGATTAAGTTCAGGTTCACCGACCAGAACTATTTCACTTTCTGAAAGCAAATTCAAGTGCGATTGAGAACAATGCAAGCAGGTGCCTGAAATGCAAATAACTCAGAGTGAAGTGGCGATGAGTGGGTGCAGAATTCTTTATAATTTATTGTTCAGATTAAGCTCTGTTGGGTTCAGCAAAAGTTAACACTGTCCTGAGATCATCAGGCATTTCTTTTTTCACTATTCTTACATTAGTCATGTTTAGGACAGTGTACAAGCCCTGGGCTTGCTGAAACATGTATTAAAAAACCATCCTACATTTGGCCAAGGATTGGTAAATTAAACCGTGGCACGTTAAACATCACACTAAATCAATGGCGGCCAGAGTATCGGGAAAACAACTTTGTATGAAATCAGGTACAATACGAGTAAATGTTATGATTAACAATGGGCAGAAGTTTCACAATGCCGGACCTTAGTGCAGTATTAATAAGCATTCAAACTAAATGGCTTAACATGTTACCAATACCCCATGGAGCACCCGGCACAGCCAACATCTGCCATTCTCAGGTTTGGTTTTGCTGAGCCGACAGAGGCTGGTAGAAGATCGTTAATCTCTGTGCTCTTGATATTCTACAGGGATGGGAGATCTGAGACTAGACAGAGCGTCTAGGATGTAAATGTGATAAGACAGTATTTACCGCCAGCGTGTGTTCTCTTTAACTGGGTTATGACTAGCGTCACCGTGCCTGTATTGTTCAGGCAGATAAGTTACTTGAATTAATTCTTTACTGGATGCGATACTTCAGCTGTCAAAGACTACAAAGAGCACTCACCTGCATGTTTGTTGCGTCTATGGCTGATTCTTGGGGTAGACGATCCATTTCCACGCGGGAGGAAGAGCGCTGCGCCTTTTACCGTCAGGAAACTTTCACTGATGCTGTTAAAAGAAGACATAATTGCCGATTAACAATAATTAACATTAACCAATTATGTCCCAAATAAATGAGTCATGGAAAGGACCTTTGTGATCCGAGAACCTGTTTTACACAAGACAACAAATTAGGTACAGATTACGGCAAACGCTGTCCAAGCTCTGTACTCTCGTGTTTACACCACAAGCCTAGGAGGATCTGCCATTTGGATTAGTGACCCGTACAGCACGGCCCGTATGGGCCTATATAGGCTGTAGCACAGACTCCTGTGAATGGCGTTGAGTATCGAGGAATCGCGTAGCCTTTTCTAGTTTAGAAAAGAACTTACATTTCAACCATCGCACGTAAAGGACAAGAGGAATAAGTCGTTGGTTGAAGGGATGGTTTTGTAGCCAACTGTGCTTGCTTTACTAATATTGCTCTTCCACAAAAATGATCAATTTAACCAATATATATATATAATCCATTAAAAACAAATAAAAAGGGCCACCAACTTCTAAAAATAGTAACTTAAAGATTGAACCTCAGCAGGTGAGGTAAACAAGCAGTGATCGCCGTAACTCACAGGTGTTATTGTGCAGAACTTTTAAACATTAACCTGACAGACTTTGTTTATTATACGTAATTCAAGTGACAATCCTCCTACGACACCGGGCTCTCCCAGTGCTCGGGGCATCAGAGTTACAGAGCAATTACTGAGCGCTATTTCATGTGTCATCACGGCAAACCTTTCCCAGTTCCACGAAGTCACAATCTTTCACTATAAAACCACTAAGTAACTCGAGAAGTAAACTGAAGATAAAAATATTGTCTCAAACATGCATTAGAACAAATCCACTGACCCACGATATCCCAGCACCTTCTAAGAACGACCCCCACTCTTGAAATGTCCCTTTCCACATGTTCCTTGAAACAATGACTAGCATAAGGAGCCAACCGTCCCAGTCCGCATGCTTAACAAACACAGAATTCATCGGCCCATTTAGTCTGCCCATTTTTCTGATGTAGAGACTCGAACCTTAAACCAGTCCTTGGTCTTGTCCTAGATCCCCTGTATGAGCCTCTAGAACTTCTGATGGATGACTGTTCCATTTATCTACCACCATCTCACACTCTAGTTGTGGATTATGACCTCTTGTTCTAAAATGTATCTTCCCCCAATCCCCCTTAGAACGAGAGATGCACCTCAACACAAAGCTAAATAGTGACATAAATAGAACAGCAGTTTTTCATTTGCGAATATAACATTTTTTCACCGCAATCAAAACAAATTAAGTAGCCACAAAATGGGGACTCTTGTAATGTGGGATAACCACAAAGAAAAACACGGCAAACACAATCTTTCCCAGGCCGTGGAGTTATTCAGGGTGTCTCGGACATGGACTGCTGTATGGAATGGATTGCAGCTGCCTGGCGATTCACAAGCAGCAGCTCTCCTTCATCGCTAATCACGCAGAATCAATCTCAGAGTCCAATTCATTTCAGACACTCGCAGATAAACGCGGCAGGTGTCAGCCACATCGCACACTACTGCAAAAAGGCTTTATTCATGTATCATTGAAAAAAACCCCCAAAAAACAGCTGGTTATTCAGGATAAAGAAATATCAGAAAGTCAGCTTAAAAACTATTTTGTTTCATTACACACTAAATGTGAGTTTAATGTCCCTGACAGCCCCACTAAAGAATGCATAGTAAAAAAAATGAAAACGCAGCCATGCAGCTGCCCTGCTCACGTCTGTGGTCCAGCGATTCTTGCGATTGGCTACTTAAATCAGCCAGAGGCAAGAAAGCAATCCTCTGAAATCAACAGGAGATCTTACCCACATCTAAACAGCCCCTCCTCCACCCAAAGCATTCACCGAGCCGGGGATGGCGCCAGCTCAGAAAATAGCTGGGGTTGGGGAACGGGGTAAATACATATAGAGAAGTTCTGCAGAATCCCCTCCATGCATTTGCACACCGTAAACATTTAAAGGAACCATTCAGCTAGCATATACTTTAACATGCATATGATTGCTGGAGTGCTCCTCTAAGGGGGGACACAATATACATTAGACTCCAGGCACGAAAAGCATTAATGCTCCTGCTTTAATTATATGTGGATTTCATATCATGTACAAGGCCCTAACAGTTAATACTCTGATTGCGTTTGTTAATTTAGCAAGAGAAAGAGTTTATTTTTCGTAGCCACTTCCTTATTTTAAAACCCGCACCTGCACCTTGCGTTTCCATAGCCTGGAGTTCAACCCACAACAGGCAAGGGCTCAGAAATGATGCATTTCCGTTACACTGTTCCGAAGAAAAAGGAAACCGATTACATTATTACTTAAAAAAAAAAACATGAAAGGGTTCCCATATCTGATTGCCTCCGAGGCGGGCATCGGATTGGTGCAGCTGCAGAGGAAGCGATGTGCAGTGGTGCGGTGCAGGCACCTGGGGGCTCGCTTTCCACAGAACCGAGCCAAAGCTTAGCGCATAGCACAGCGTGCAGATATATCGGGCCAACATCTTCATTAAAAAAAAACACTTTTGGCCCACTACGTGTTGCCCTGCAGAAGAGGGACAAAAACAGCAGAGAACCAGAGATTAAGAAAACCGTCCAGGCTCCTCCAAGTCTTATAAAAAACAGTTTCACGACATAAAACCTTTTGCAAGTTGTTTAAATTTAACAGTAATAGCCAATTGGATCCAATTTGTGTTTTGCAATCTAGGTAATCATGCAGGTGTCTACAAGGACCGTGCTTCCAAATCTTTACTTGTGGTGAAACTGGACATTTACACAAGATGCTCCTCCATAAACCGGGAACAGAATTGTTCGAATGCCTTTTATTCCGCAGAAATGATGATGATAAGCAGGTCATCGGCCTGCTTCCTCTCTAAGGGTTCACACAATGCTAAAAATCTCCGCTTCCGAGGCCTGGAAGTCTGGGTTCTTCCTGTGGCGTTAAAGGATTTCTGGACAGTGTCATCTAAACCCTGCTGTACCACAAGTACTCGATCATCAAGGTCTGCAAAGGGTTAATTAGGAATGTATATACATGTTCTTTTACTAGTGTTGAGGTTGCGGTCACCAACGCAATCCTATATAATAATAATAAAGCTTTGCGCAATGTGTCTCTAGCCTCAAAAGCTCTGGTGTCACCAAAAGATGACATCAAGGATGATGAAACGCAAAGAGTGGAACGGGTGAAGGAGAACAGGGGACAGTCCATTGTGCAAAGATTATGAAACATCTTTCAAAAACCAAAGCGTGGGAACGTACACTGTACAGAATACTAAAAAAAACCCGAAACATCTGTGAGCCAAAGACCTCAGCATGCGAGCGAGAGCTGCGCTTACAAAGAAAGTTCATCTGTACGTTAACCCTTTGGGGGATTAAAACACCCAGACGATATCAGATGAAATTCAACACAATATTTATACTATATAATGCCCCCATTTTCTTAGAATTTGACAGGCAAAAATCCCAAAATCTTCGAAATCTACAAGATATCTATAAATTACGCTGGCACGATGTATGTGGATGAATGTTTAGGTAAATGACACGACTACCAGATACCGCAAGCTCACAAGCCCGTTTAAAACGCACAGCTGCCACCGCGGTCCCTGGAAAAGCAGAACCGAATCACATTCCTGTACCGCGTCCAAGGTATTGTTATTAGATAAAAGTTTCTTCAAGGTCACACGGCAGGCAAGCTGGACTAAAGTATTAGAAAAAGACATCGCTATTGTTCTGGGCAGAAAATAATTTCTTTCTTGCGCACTAACACTGCTTGTTGAACAGTTTTAACAGCGAACAAGTATGATAAAAAATAAAGAAAAGCGGAATGGATCATCATTTATTCTACTTAATGGCATGACATAAACATAAGATAACCCTTATTTTCACTAAATGCATTAAAAATAGATTGCCCCCCCGGGGGGGGGGGTAAAATGTTAATCTCAATATTTGCATTTCTATCTTTTTTATTAATGTATTTTACAGGAAACCCAGGACAGCGTGTGAAGCTCTGGGGGGGGCGGCGGGGGACAGACAAGAGACCGAATGTCTACTGTACTCCGCATAGCTGTGGCTAAGATCCATATACTGTCCTCTTCCATATTAGTCGAGTGTAAGGAGGCTAAACTTAGCCGTGGTATGTCCAGAACGTCCCTGATGAAAAAGGAATCTGGCCCCATTGACTTTGTCTGAATTAGGCGGTGGGCTGTCTTCACGGCTCCACGGGGCAAGACTAATACTGTACAAGTCCTACTTCTCATATACTATCAATCACAGTCTTTTTATAGCCCTTACAGTAATAACTTTTTCCACCACCGCCGAGCCCCGATACCTAAAGGAGGTTAAAGAATGCACAGAGGTTGGCAATATCGTCCACAGATATAATAATAAAAAAAAGTGAAAACAAAAAATTATATCTTTTAAATAGGTACCGTAACACTTGGGCCCATTTCTTACATGTATACATACAGCAGATAAATAATTTATTTTCCATTTCATGTAGCTAGTACAGGAACTTTCTGCTGTTTGCGAGCATTGCCTTTTTCCTATAGCTTTGCACGCATGTAAATATGTAAAGCACCGGAGGCTCGTGCGCAAAGCGGATCCGGACAGGACGCGTGCCGTAACTTCCAACTGTGCTGACAGTAGGGTTCAAATCCTCACTAAGGGATCATGCGATAAAGGACAAAAAAAGAAGAAAAGGGCTTCCCAGTTTAGAAATCATTAAGACCAAGGGGACTTGATCTATTTTTATATACAAATAAATCAGAACGACATGAGAGCGTTCCATGCGCCACGACAATTACTGAATGAATTATGGAGCGCTTAAAATTAAGGTGTAACGTGTAACAAAAAGGGAAAAACTATTTTAAAGATGATGAAATATGAAATTAAAAAAAGAACAGCCTGGGAGAAACCCAAACGCCGCAGAGCAGAGGCTCCTAATATTTCATTGCTTGCGGGCCAACTTTGTGCCATTTTTTATCTATTTCTACAGTTGTATCTAATTTCTGAATATAGCAGTCCAGAGGAAGCAGGGCGTACCGCTGAGACGTTTCTTTCAACCTGTCGTGTTTCTGTATCATGTGTGCTGACATGCTTCACCAGGACTCAAAGGGTTAAGCCCTATAACTTTCCGATAATCCATAAACACCCAGATTTCATGGCGTTAAAATGTCTAGAGCTGTGTATCCTGTATGACGCAAAAATAATCTAACAGGCAACAAGTCACATTTATCACGGTGTACGAGCTGACTGATTGACGAGGTTAACCCTTAAAACACAATCTGAACAATGGTCTCCTCGGGAATGATGGTCTAAAGAGGCAACTGACACATGATGCGGAATAAAACGCACAGATGTTACTCGGCTACAGGAGACACAAAGCAGTCCCTGCACCCGGTACAGACCCGGACGAGGAAAGCCTAGCTGGAAAAAACAAATGTCATCCTTTAGTCACCAACCTGCTGAGTCCCCATTATCAGACTATTCACAGGCAGGAACAATAGCTGGAAACCGGCTGAAAACAGACACTTGTAGGAGAAGTTTTTTGCAGTCTAACAGCTGGAGGCTTTCACGTCTCCTAACCCTACTTCAGCAACTTTGTTCTTCATTCCACAGCAGAAAAAAAACACACATTATACCTCGGGCAACAGATGAGCTTACACACCAAAGTGACCCAGAGAAACCGGGAACATGAAAAAATAAGGCAATGGCCAAACTCGCTGGGGTAAACACTACAAGCCAGCCACGGGAAATGTTATTGTATTTAAACCATGAATTAAATGTGTGCCTGTGCATGGAGTAAACCTCGAGATCGAGATATGTTCCACTTACCATATAACGCTACGGATCAGGGCCGCTGGAAAGAGCAAGCTCTCAAACTCAGACATCCATAAAACCACAAGCGAGTCAACGGGTTCCGTGCCCTTTCAGTAGCTAAATAGAAAGTGGGTGAACTGCGCTCAGGAGGCTGAACTGGGAAGATTTTCACTAAATGAAGATTCTAAACATCGACAAAGTTCTAACACAGTCAAGAATGAATACATAACGCGGTTAAAAGACATAAGAACATTGTCAATGTGTTCAATTACAACAAACTCCACTGTATCTCTTCACAACGTACAACACAATAAAGATTTTTCTTTCTCAAAAGAAACAAAACGGCATTGTTCAGACACTAAAGAGTCTCCACAGTTCACAGCGACTGACGGGTCTTCAAGTGGAATCTGAAACGTGGGTTGGAGTGTTGGACAACTCAAGCTAGAAAGAGCAGTTTGTGAGCAAGTGTGAGTGGAAAAACACCCACAAGCCATTGTGCTTTGTACAGTGCCCACTCGGATTTCTGAGTATATTAACCGGCTTATTGACCACGAGACTAAATGCTACACCGCAAGCCGCCTACTGGATCAGCAGCTTCCAGATATACAGAAGTAAATGACAACTAGGATTTAAGACAAAGGAACGTTCCAAAACTTTTCCCAAGATATAAACACACCAACCCCATACAGTGGCAGAAAGGTAATGGGTACTAAAAATAGCCTTTTTTGTTAAATTACAGAAGTATAAAGACAGTATTAGCCATGCCTGCTTACAATGTAATAGCGCTTTACTGGTGCTGATATTATTTCCAAGTTACCCCATGCTGGGAATTAAATAAATGTAATTGTAAGGTTCACTTTTTCTCTTTAATAGTAACTACTTAACACTACGAGGGGACCTCTGGCGACCTTGGGGATGACAGATTTCAATTAAGACCAGCCTGCGTAGCCAGGGTCACATTTTAAGGAAAAAGAAAAACTTTAAAAAAGGGATCAAACATTTTTACCATAAAATAACCAATAACTCAAAACGTCAGAGAACAGTTTGACATAAATACACAATTAAATGCTGACCCTCTGTTTTTTGATCTACGCAGCAAAGCCCTACCTGAGAACCTTGTAGATGGACTGACCCTTTAGTAGTCCACCCCAAAGTAGAAACATTTTTCTTATGGAAATCATTGCTTATCAGAATGTTACAAAAGGTTGGATTAAATCATCTCTATTCACGCAGGATGCTCTTCTGTGAAATCACAGTGAGACGCACCGGTCGGGATGCGCAGATATCATTACATCATGGCGGAGTATTAGGGAGCCTGCTACGTACCATGTTCTCCAGAACGTCCTTTTTACCCTAAGACACAGTTCCTAGGTAGGGTCATGACATGTAAATTATGGACTTAGCCTCTAAAACGTCTCCATCTTCCAGCCCAAACTACTAGATGGAAGAGGGGACTACACTCAAGTCCGTTAACAAAGAACCTTAATTATGACGGTCACTATTGATGACAATAGAAAGCTATTGATGTCTTATCCACCATGAAAAAACATCAGTATGTATGGTGTGTGGTGCTTACCAAGGATGACCAACACATAACTACAATCACTTTCCATATTGCATGGTAACAGAAGACATCCGGGAGGCAGCAGTAAAACGTCCTTAGACCAGACCTTAAGTCAACAGATCTCTGTAAGCGCTCGGGACACGCGAGATGACCAGGCTAATAGCATTTCAATAGATGTCAAGTGCAAGGGAACCGACAGTTTTGTTTACTTTAGCCTGTGTGCCAACAACTTACGTGTCCCTCATGACAACTCAAAGTGTAAACACCAGGCCTGAGCGGAGACCGGGGTGACTAAGAGCCGCCTTGACTTCGCACCTGAGGTAATGCCTTTCACATGAAAAACCAACTTGTTTGCTTTCAGAAAGAACCTGAGTCCAACAGGCTGCGTGGAGATGCCAGTAACAGTCACTATACGTTTTTACGACCTCACAACATCCTCTCTCCTACAGCAACCACTGAATCCGTCTTTGATGTGGCTCTTCAGTAACCCGCTAATTGGTTCTATTGCACTTTGCCGGCTATTTTTTTTAGGTATCTGCTTATTTTGTGCTGGTGAAACTCACTGTGATGGATGACTCTCTTAAATAAACAACACCCTATATATATACTATATTATATATATATATATATCAGACAACCTGTGGTCCCAATGTGACAATTCTATCCAGGAACAAACCCAAACATGTGAAGCAATATACGGCTATACGTAATTAGAATAATCTACAATGGGACCTTCATTATTCCTCCCCGTTACATTATTTCTGCCATACTGCTAACACGCGGGGTGCGGAGGAAGAGAATTTCAGAATTATGCTAAAAGCTGTGATGGTAACAGTTTCCCTTTAGCTGTTGAGTTTAAACTCCAATGAAGTCAGGTGGGAACGTTATGGCACCTGCATGGATGTAGCGCAGTAATTGCTTAACAAGGTCTGCTATAGCAAGGTGAAAGTTTGCACACAAAAAAAACAAAAAACTTAAAATGATAATATATGTCCCAATACGAATACTGAAATAAAAGTGTTTTAAAGAGCTGGTCAATGGCACACAAAAAAAAAAAAAAACAATCACAGAGGAGCCATCGAGCTGCAGCTTCTCCTGAAAGGTAAATGGCTTTTCTTTGTTGAGGCGGCGGCTGGAACACCTTTAATGCCAAAAGACAGTTTCCCCACATTATGTACTTTTTTTTTTTTGCATGTTTCCTACGGGTGACGTGTGAGGTTCACGTTACCGGCTAGGTCATTTGTCATTTAAACAGGAATCGGTTAGTGGAACGCAGTTTATGGACGCTCGTTCTACTGACGGAAAGATTTTTATATTATAATAAAGAGTGTTGTACCTCTCGGTAGATTACATTACGTACATTAGCAGACGTTACAGCAATATCTCGCCCAGAACACAGGTATATCAATCAAACTGACCACCTGTGAACAGGCACAGTATCATTAACCCTTTAAAGGGAAACCATCATCTACAGCTTTCTGCGTGACTGCTTTGCATATCAAATTGTTTCCTCTTCTGAAATCCTCCTTTCACCTCACCCCTCCGGAGCCGGTGACACTCTGAACGAAGACATATGTGGCTACAATGTGGCTCTCTAAAAGCCATTAGAGAAATGATCTGAACCAGTTAAAGAGATAACGCGTCCCATTCATGCCCAATACCGAGTGATTCGTATGAAACGGTCATCGGTTCTTGCATTGCAAAAGCAGATCAAACGATCCGGTCATGACCAGTAGGTGTGACTTTTTTTTTGTCCTTCGTTAAGTTTTGGAATGACATCTTTGTGAAAGTACTTGACCACGGGTCGCAACCGGAAGCGTGGACGGAGCATTACACAAGCCAAGAGATTGCAAGCTCATAAGAGCAGGGCCCTGCCCTTCTGTACCAGCGTGTGTTAACGCCATTGTGATTTTAATTATATTATCTATTTTACCGTCCCCTATAGTAAAAGCGCTACAGAATCTGCCGCTGCTATACAATGTAATGAAAGGTTTGATGAACGGAGGAGCGTGAGAAGCGGGTTCTCTATGGAGGGAAGATGCCCCGTTGATTTTCCGGTTCCTACACAATGCCGATGATCACACCTGACACAGAGACCCCCGTTTCCTGCACGGGTCAGGATGTTCTCCGTTTTGCAGCTCATTTCTTTGTTAGTTATGCTACAGTTTTGACACCTCACAGCCTATCCCACATAAAACAAAGATTACCGGCAGGTGTTACCTGGATACACGATACAGGTAACAGAAACGGAGCGCAAAGAAAACACAAGTAAACAGTGCGCTCCTCCAGCGCCAGACGAGCCAACGACTCGCAGACCCACAAAGTATGTCAGCCTATACGTCAACCGCACATCACCCTCTCCTTGCCACCATTAACTCTTTGTTTACTCCCTTGGCAAACAGCACAACGCTCTGACCTTACAGAGATTAAACATGAATAATAATAAATAAAACCATTAAAACTATCAAGTGAATAATCCCAGATATTATGCATCGGCAGCGGATATAAAACTCCAGGGCTGCAAAGTGCTTGATAATTTATGGTGCTTTCAATCTAACAGACACTAAGCATCCCGCTGTGAATTCATCACTTGTTGCAAACTCCTCGCAGCACACAGAGGGTTAACAACAGTGTCACTTGCATTGCTATTGCACTTGAGACAAGGGGGGGGGGCATTAAAGGCCCAGATAAGGAAAGCCGGGATCCCTGTATTCTACAGCAGAAGCAGTGTTTTGTGGGTGTCAGTACACACATGGAATAGCCTTCCAGCAGCTTTGGATATACTCATAATAGCAGGAAGTGTACTATGGCACCTCGCATACACTTCTTTCAGGCAGTGAGTATACATAACGTCACCTCAATCCCACAGACGTGATTAAACGCGAGAAACGCAAGGTCAGCTTTACCTGCCTGCTGGGAACGAAAAAGGAACATCAACAAGATACTACTGCTTTATGTATAAACACACACTATATTATATACACAACACACACACACACTATATTATATACACAACACACACACTATATTATATACACACACACACTTTCCCCATGCGCAGGAAGGAGGAAGTCTGGTGTAACACAATTCTCAGTTAGGTAGGAAGAAAAAGAAACCCCTGCCGGCTCCACATAAACAGGAAGCTGGGGACAGATAAGGACGGCCACCGGGATGTTAGGCCGCCTGCGCTGCCGGCTTCTCTGTGCCTCAGCAATGTCACTAATGCCCCGGGAAGAGGTCAGGTCACTGGGAATGACATCAGATAACGCGGGTGACACCAAACTGCAAACAAAGGGCCATACAGGAAACAGGAGGCTCACACATCTCTGGATCAGAAATAGAAAACTAACACAATCCGGAATTATTCAAACAAAGAAACGAAAATTCACCCCAAATAATATACCTCCAAAACCATCCAAATCATAAATAAAGCAGATTTCACACGCTGCCTGTCCAGCGTATAACACTGCTCATCCCGCTAGCAGGCAGCGCAACCTCACTCTACAAAATGTTCCCCACATCCAGTTATGACTAACAAGCATGATGGGAGTTGTAGTGCCAAAATGCAGTATTACCCGAAGTTACCCATTTACCCACTCTAGGGTACAAACGGCATCAATGTATCCCTGCTTACAGCTGTAGAAGCCATTCCAATAAATCGTATTTCCTATGAGGAATAAACTAAATTTTTACAGCCGCTATAAGGATACCCACTGCTTCATGTAATCAGATGCCCCACTCACGCTCACCGGAAAGCAATGTGGTGTTTCTGGCACTGAATGGGTTAATACAGTCCATCTGAGCAAAAGATACCAGCTGTGGTATAACACAGACACAAAAATGAGAGGAAAAAAAATCAGTACACATAAGCCTCATATATCCTTCCCATGCCGGAGGGGCCAGCGACACACTGATCAGGCCACAAAGGGTTAACGTGCTCCCAGGACTTCCGAAAACCGCCTGGAAGCGTTCTCAGAACTTCAGTGAGGATCGCAGAACATCGCAAGAACACTCGCTGCACTGAGACGAGAAACCCCACGCTGGAACAAAACAGCCAATAAACTACTCGGCAGCAAGAGAGAGAAAGAGACGGCCGCTAGAACTTCAGAAAAACGGACACTAAAATGCAATAACCCTTATTATATATATATATACACACACACTATATATATATATACACACACACATACTATATATATATATATATACACTCACACACACATATATATATATACACACACACACACATATATATATATACGGTATATATATACACACACACTATATATATATAATGAATGTCACAATGCTTATTACAGCGCTTCTCAGCCTGTTTTATTGTAAAAGGATGGAACAAGCAGATCCATTGAGTAAAGCTGTGCATTAACACTGCCTATGGCAAGAGTCCCTGAAGTGGCACAAAGGAGCAGCCCCCCAGCAGAGAAGGCATTGTGTTCTATGCACAGAGAGAGGATGGGGCAATAGCCCATTAAGTGAAGATTATGGAATAACCCTTAAGGGCATGTAAAGCGCTATACTGCGCCCAGCGGGGTCACATGTCCACAGACTTTCTCCGATCCATCAGTCAGTAAACTGACTTGGGGTGATGGGAGTTAGAACCCATCAGTTATTTAAAAGACCCTAAAGGGTCCCTGTAGCTCCTTTTAATGCCAGGAAATCTTGCGCACAGAGTAGCATGTCTGCGGCTGGGGCACTAATCAGCCGCGTTAACCCCGTGAAGCTGGCGAGCTCATCATGAGCCGTAAGAACGGACGGTTTGATACTCACAGCTGGTTGATGGTGTTTTGAGATATTACAGCATTCTCCGAAAAGTGAGGTATCATTTTCACGCCGCAACACGCGCAGAATTCACCGCTTCCTGCCTTGCTGTCCCCGGCAGAAGTGCTCAGTGTCATCGGGACCCGGCCACTAGCGCTGCCCACAGTGCACTCACCGCACCGGCACATCCGATCACTCCATGAGCCTTAACCTGCTCCACTGATCCGGGTGAAAACGGGGGTTCGCGAGTTAAAGGGCTCTGTGTCAATCAAGGCAGTCCGGGGTGTCTGTCTGCCACCTCCTGTAAATCAGTGCAATGACTTGTAATGAAGCTCCTTGAGGTAGCCGTGTGATTAAAGGTGTGCCTTACGGGGGGCTTTATTACACCCGAGCAAAGCCCCTAACACCCCATGCCAGCTGGAGCCCGGGTCCCATACATACTGAGCTTCCTGCTAACCCAACTAACAGCTGCCAGCTTCCGCGCATGCGCGACTCCACATGTGTGTCCTAGCCACGCCCCTTTCCTTCTGCCTTTATCGCCACCCGAAGGCGGGGGCTGCCGAACAACGTGCTCCTCAAAAGCACCGCCCCTTTAACCCTCTCTGTGCCTGCTGTGAGAGCTGCCTAGACATGTTCACTGGGACCGTTAAAACATTCCACTACCTTTCAAACCCACATTTATACATTTAAAATGATTTATTGTATTTTTTTTTGCATAGGCTTTGGTTATATTTAAAATTATTTCTTAAGTAAGTATAGCCATTAATTCTTTTAGCTTATTTTTCCTCCATTGTTTATTATATCTACATCTGATGATACACACAGTGATACTACTTAGTAAATAAAATTGAGATACATAACAGTAGGACAAAAACTAAACAATTTTTTTAAAAAACATGCTATTAATATTTAATATAACAAATAAAGATAGTTCAGTTCAAAATGACATTTAAGTACACAGAAAAAAAATCCCGCTCATAGTAGGAATCTCCAATTGTCCTGGGCCGGCCATCTTTAAGAAGGCTGCTCACTGTTAGCATAAATTACTAATGTAAAGATAGGAGTAAATGTTCCAGTGGAATGGTCTACGTGGTGGAATAACGTTAACGGATATAGATATATTTGTATATTGGTGAAGTTTGACGGGTACACCGTGTGTTGCTATTTATAGTCTCACAGAAAAGTTCTGAAAAGTTAACCAAAACCCCCATGTTTGGCTGCTTTCGGGTTACAGGGCGGTTATTCTAGGCTCCGTGATAACACGTTACTGATGTTTCTGTGTGCGGTGAGTGGATTAGATCCTTTTAGTACATTCAGTGAGCCGGTACTATTATCCCTTTAAAGGCCGTTTAATTACAGGAGACTATTGGATTGTTTCATAAACTGCCTGCTGTGGAGAGGGGGGAGGGGGACAGATAGAAGGGCTGTGTTCTTCTTATCTAAAAGAGCACTGTCCAGCAATATATGTCCCTCAGGCTGCACTCATTACTGGGGTCCACCCCGTCCATAGGGGACGGAAACATACACAGCCCCAAATACCTGCATCCGTGTATTAATGTATAATCAGTAGACACAGCGCTAGTTTAGGCGATATCACCGGAGAACGATGCTCTCTGCCCTGTCTCATAGCAGTCTACTTATTAAAGAGGTTTCTCCAGCTGACCAGGCCCTGTATAATGTATAATGGGTGAGGAGACTGAGGAAATCTTGCTGATAACTATACATTATACAGGCCCGGCCAAGCTGTTCCAGCAGAAGCTCCATGGAGATGGTGGGGATGGTCCTTCCTCATACAGTCAAGGAGCTGAGGCACAACTCTACTGTAGACTCATTACAATGAATGAACCCCAGACAGGGATCCACCATCACACCCACCTCAATGCATATGGCAGCTCACTGGCCCTGTTACATTTCTGTGATGTCCCTCTTGAAAAAGAATGGAAGGATTCATCAAAATCCAAACCAAGCTGGAAAAATACCCCCATTATGTATTTGTGCCTGCGCCGTAAACTCAACGCCCGCCGGCTCCCGCAAGAGTGCCAGAGGGGTGTACGGAGACCCCACGTGCGGGAACTCTCTCCTGCGAGGGGTTGTGCAAAGCTCTGATAATGGGCCGGCTTACTTAAACATGCATTCAGTGGGGCATTTATTGTACTAAATGACTTTACAATGTAGAGCCAAATGTTACACATCTACACAAACCAAGGCATCTATTTGGTTACAATTCACTTTCACTGTATCTAAAAATAATTAGAAGGTGATAATTGGACTCCACTGTAGAAGAGACTGATACTCGTCCCAATACACAAAGACTGCAATTCTGTCTCTGCCGGCCTGGGTAGTGGGGGTCCGGGGGTCCTCAGATACACCACCAAGGAATCAGATAATCGGCACCATAGGTGGCCAAGGTAAGCTCATCAGTGCCCAAATCACAGTGAGTAAATTAGTTTGGCTAATTCAGGATACCCTTACAATCTGACCGATTCTGACTGTTCAGCTGAATCTTACACTTGTATAACAGCAACATTAGAGACAAACTCTTCCCAGTAATACTTAATAATGGCATCAGTATTTTTCAGGGAATGTTTAATTGTCATGTGACACAGAAGCAACCACTGGTGGATTCCATTCAGAGAGAAAAAAAATTTAGTAAAAGTTCCTGTGCTTTTTTTAAAAAAAAAAAAAATGAAAAAACACTGAAATGACAGATTCACAGAGGTTTAGTTCAATAACATGCTGGAGAGCGCAGTTAGTATTTTAAGTGGAACATCATCTTTAATGGCTAGAGAAGACCAACTTTGGCAAGTGTAGACAGAGACTGTCAAGGCATTCAAATAAAGGTTAGCATGATCCATACATACGGGCCGGGGTATGCAGCGGGCACAACCCAAGGCTCAGCCTGGCTCATCAAGGGGGCAGGGAGCGCCTCAGCTTAGTGAATGTTGGAGTAGAAGGTTTTTATCGATCAATTATCCCATCTCAGGATATCTAACTGCGCAGGTCTATAAGTCATAGATCGGAGACATTTCTACCTTCCTCACTGAAATATAAGAAAAACTCAAAAACTCTGTCTATCCAAAGGCTTTTGTCGACGTATCGGTGTGGGTTTAGGGCCAATACCCACCCTTCTAGCGTTCAAAAGGTTAAACACTTTGCGCCCTGTGAAAATGTGTAGCAAACGATCGGTAGAAGCACAGAAAGCGATTGCCTGCAGAGTTCGATTCAATGTTTTTAATCAGCAGCCGCTGTGGGTATTAGAAGGTGACGTTGCCGATGGCTGGCAGGCGCTGTTCTTAAGACCACCATCTGGAAGTTATACTGGATTTGCACAGCATCGTATCGCGTCCCTTACAGAATGCACTGGCCCGTAGGCAGAAGGCATTTGAATCCAGAAATTAGAACACCAACGTATTAGAAACAGACATTTTTACAGCGTTGGGCCCCTCTAGACTGTCCATTTTTCTGATTTAAGTACAGGATAGCTTCATCCCTATCCCCTGCATGTTTAAATCCCCCCACTGTATCCATCTGAAGACAAAAATAGATAAGATAGAATTAGACCACTAGAATTAAAGATGGCTAAAGGGTCATTAGGCTGGCCTTTTGCAAGGTTCAAAACAAATCCTATTTCGCTTTGCGTTAAAATATCCGTGTGTTATGTGGTTTCTGCCAGTGCATGTTTAGCACACGACCCCGGGCCGGACTCTCCCAAACAGCTGACCCTCCCCGGGTCAACTTCCCAGAGAAACGTCTTCAATGCACCATGAAATAACGGAGTGTATTTGCAGTTTCTTAGATAATTACTCTTTAAGACAGTCCGGAAGATTTTTTCCCCCAACCAGCAACCCTCGTGCAATCACTATGAGAAAATAATGGACGTGTAAGAGAGATTCCAGTACTCTTTCACAGCGGGGTGCCTGTGCATGCCCGAGCATGACACCCTATACATGTGGATAACACGGGGCTACGTAACAGCCACTTGTCCCCAAACAGGCCTGCCATTTTGGAGTCTAGAATCAGCTTTAGCACAGGTACCCATCCCGTCACAGTCCATCATGCTAACCCCCAGTACAGATTCCCCTACCCCTATCTTGAAAAACATGCATCGGCTTTCAAGGTAGGAATGTGGGGGCCCCATACAGCTTTACTAGATGTACCCTCTTCATAGTAGCTCTTCCCCGGACTTGTCCTTAGGGAACCAAATCAAAAATGAAGGGACGAGACACTTGTGAGTCTCCACTAGGAGACTAAGTCTCTTATTAAGACGTATTTAAAATGAAAATGCACGCATTCTGCTGCACATAAACATCCAAAACATCATTGGTGTCTACGTGCCCCTACCGCGGCGCCAATTCTACGCCCGCCCGCCCCCGAGAATCAGGAAGCGCAAGCTTTTGGGGGTAGAGTGTCACTGTAGACTAATATTGTAATCCCCGCTGTCCCAGCCACCAGAGAATGAAACCCAAATTTTTCTGAGTGCTACCTCTGTCCTGATAAGAAGAATAAAGTGGAAAAACGGGAAAGTTGGGAGGCATGAATGTCTTACAAACCCCAAGCATCTAAACACTTATCCAAAAACACTAATAAAGCAAAACCCATTATTAGTGTGTAATTTTCTTATTTATATATTGCCAAAGTTACACAAAGTGGAACAGCCAGTTGTGTGGACTTCTTTAAAATACGAATGGAACTGGAACAGCTGTTTGTCCTTAAACTGTTAGCATGAGCGTTCTTCCAGTTACAATAACACAGGGCTTCCAAAAATGCCACACTCGTTACATAATGTGGGTCAGATATCAATATTCATTTTCAACTTTTAAGACTCTTAATCAGGATGGTGATCACGGAAGAGCCTTTGTATTATTTACCATTATATATAATACATGCTTATCCGTGCCTCTGACCTATACAGTGCCCCATAGGAATGCTTCATATTGCATCACACTTGTCAGGGAAGACGGGAATGTAAAGTAGTATGACTATGATGTAACACTGGTCACGAGCCCAGAAAAGCAGACTTTTCCTGGAAAACTGGTGAGCGCAAAGTTTTTAAAAGAATAAAATATATTTTTCTAAACGTTGGAAGCACCCTGGGAACCAAATTTTTAACAATATTTTAGCAAATCTGGCACATAAGTACCATTCATGAAGAGCTATAAAATTATATTGTTAAGTCGGAAGGGAAAGGGCCACTTATTCTTCTGAACCAACATGTCTATACATATTAAAAGTTATCATCAAGTTAGATGGTGTTTGTTAAATCTTTTCACTCTACTGGATCAGCACTACATGAAAGAACTTCCCCACGTAAAGATTACCCACTGTACAGCGCTGAGGCACATGATATAAATCAATATGAATAATAAGTGTAAACTCTTAAGGGGTATGTCGTTCAGGGGCGCGCTTGAATCAGGGCCTGATTTGCATGTCATATGCCCCTAGGCAGGGGATCTTGGCACCCCCTCTATTTTAATGCATGAGCTTTTTTTGATGGCAAAAGCGAATGCAAATCTATGTTAACAGAAATTCATGGATGACTATTGTTATTCACTAACGCTTACACATTAGCATATGTTTATAGGGGGGTCCAATCCTAAAAGTGGAAGACACACTGGAACATTTTATTTCGGAAAAATCTTTATTTACACAATAGTACTGATCAGCTTGGCACGGAGCCTTTAGACGGCACGGTAGGACAGTAGGATGGAAGCCAGGCGTTCGTGGACTACAATGTCCACAAGAGTCATCCGTCCTTAGTCTGTGGCAGGCGAAGGTTCTTGGCTACCGGCTCTAGTGGACCATCTCTGGGAACGTAACACTGTGGGAGGGCAGTATCACAATTATTTAGAATTTATCTGATTTAGGTTAGAGGTGCCACGGGGGAAATGATTTAAGTAACTATTTATTACAGAGATGACTAGTATGAAGGACTCCAAATTCCTGGTTCCAACTACCGTATGTTTATAGACTGGATTTTTAGGTTCATTTATATTGTTTAGAGACACTTTGATTATATAAATTAGAAAAAAAAAGTGAAATGCAATTTTCATTGGCTTGTAAAGCAGGTGGTAGATTAGTGGAATAGCCTTCCAGCAGAATTGGTAGAGAGTAAAACACTATTTAAACATGGATGGTATAGAGTTAAATAACTTATCATGAACAGAAGGGGGGGGTTACAGGATAGGAAAACTGGTTTTTAACTGGATTTTATACAGTACATGTTTTATTTAAGGCTGTGATAAGGTTTACTATCCCACAACCCAACAAGGACACCGGATACATAACACAAAGCTTAACATTGTTAAACGTCTTATAAAAAGCGTACTATAACAACAAAACATAGTACAAGCAGAACAAAAAGGTGCAGCCAAATTAAAATGTAGCTACCCTCTGTACCTGGTGTTCTTATGCTTATAATATTAGTTTGTTTAAGGAATTAAAGGAACCTCAATACCGATCCATAATAACCAGAATTTCATGGCAGATAAGAGTCTGCCTATTTTTCCCGATGTAGAGACTCAGTCAGTCATTGGTCTCGTCTTAGATTCAGGATAGCTTTATGCCAATCCCATGCGTGTTTAAATTCTCCTACTCTGTAACCCTCTACCACTTCTGCTGGGAGGCTGTTCAATTTATCTAGCACCCTCCAAGTACTCCTTACATTACATGTAGTAATTGCTAATTTGTGTGCTACATAACAATGTATTTCAGGTCAACACCAATTAGCATTTCTTTTCATGTAATAATGCTATTATTTTTTATTGTGAATCCAATTATCACACCTCACACTTGCATTAATCCACCCGATGCATGCATGTTGTTAACAGCTTTTCCCTGTAAACACATCCAGGCGCAGATCCCATTTGCAGCGGCATTAACCATTTGGTCTTGCTGTGATTCTCTGGCCCTCCACTGTTTCCCAGCATGAAAAGAAGGCACCAGAGACATGCGCGCTGACGTGAAATGACTGTCTGGAGCGTGTCTGGCTGGATTATCATAGTTTTATCTCTTTACAAACTAACATTTACATTAAGACAATACAAGGATCAGCAGACATTCAGGCCGGGTAAACACCGGGTCTCAGTTTGATCAGTAATGAATGCTTGGACTGTTCAATTATTATGTGATCATTCCAATCTTACGGGCCGCAAGGCACTGGGGGCTTCACACACGGGGATTAATAGGGGCAGACTTAAATCGGATCACAAAATCATTTCTGCTTCTATAGCGCCGTCACGTCAGGATGGCTCGAAACCTTCATTCTGGGAAAAGGGTGTTTTTTTCCCCCTCCCCGTTATTGGTGCGGTAACACACCCTAAACCATTTAGCCGTAGAACTATAACAAAAACATTACCTTCATCAGTTGGCGACTTGTAGGCATTACTATATATATATATGCTATATTTTATTTGTAAGACGCTATTATATTGCGTAGCGCTATTACAATGGGGTAGAATAAAAAATAAACAATATACAAAATGAACTATAACACAAAAAACAAAGGATGCTTGACCCCCTTCTGCTACGGACTGCCGCTGTCTGTCACAGTATGATGGGCTGTTTCCAGGGGCTGGACTGTCAGAGGTTGTCTGTCCTTACTGATGGGAAACAGCGACAGTTGCCAAGTTTCAACGAATGATCCTTAAACATATAAACAAAGTGACAATCACATCCCCGGACAAGAATGAGCAGCTGCCGGCTTCTGGACGTTTATTGATCCTGTTTTGGCTTGGGGCTAATAAACAGGTGTGTCTGGTGTACCTACTGGTATAGCGTCCATACAGGTGCACCTGCGCCGAAGGTGTGAGTCACATCGCAAAGAAAGAAACACTCACACCGGCACAATGTTTGTGAACGGACGATTTGGTCAGAGTTTGAGATTTCACGTTGATAATTCTGGTTTTTGGAGAGCACACACAGCCACGTCCCACTCGACGCGTGTCTACGACCCAGCTCTCCGATAACAGCGCGTGGAATCAATATAAACGAGAAGAAGGGGAGGAATGGGGTTAGGACTCTAAACCGTTCCTTCCCACTAGATCAGCTGGGTTAGTGATTCACTCGGAATTATCAACAAGTTGCGTAAACCTCATGTTAATATTACACTTGAATACTCTACGTAACTAAAACGTAATATGTCTGAGCTCAAGCACTGCCACACACACACGGATCACACACTCATTTACTGTTATTTATTAATTCGAATCAGCTAACACATTTTGCAGTGGTCATAGAACACAAATCTGTCACGTGGTGGAAACAATTGCCTCAATGAATTGATTTTTCATGGCGGTACTGCCTTGACAAGTTCTTCAGCTGATCTGTAAACAGTATTAACGTTCAGCTCGGTGCGAGCCCAGGGGCCACGGCTGAGTCACTGAAAGATCACAGGGACTTCCTGAACACTACTTTTATGTCAACTGAAACCAGTGACTCAACTGTCGTGAAGTAAACAGGTTTGCCCAGGCGCCATGATGGCCATGAAATAACAGGACTTTATTCTAGCCACCAACCTGCTCTAACATAAGCAGTACCAGAACCAGTATTTCTGATTACCAAGCTTTACTAATTTAACCAAGATCCATATGTCACACATGCAACAGAAACTAAAGGCCAGACAACTCAAAGTGGCCACGTCACACTGTACTGCAACCATCTGCATAAAAAAATAGGCTTCCATCAAGCAATGGGTCAGCAGAACAATGCCACAATGATAATCTGCCTCTGGTGGGATAGCAGTGATCACAGGGGAAACTTCGCTGGTTCCAGAGAGTCTTTCTGGTGCACAAGTCTTCTCCTATCTCAGTGTTAGCTGTAATGTGTATCTATGTGTTTTCATTCAGATAAATCCGTAGAAGAGAATGTGTAGGCTTCTTTCACAAGATACTTTGGTTCGAGTGGGCAGCAGAGCAGGTTCAGGAAGAATATCTTACTATCGGGTGATTTTTAAACATACAGAAGTTGTTACAACTATTGAGCCAGAACTGGAAATTCATCCGACAAATAATGGAATAAAGATGTCTAGTTTTAACTGTATGCAACTAAACAGTGCTTTTTCTATAACCCCGTCTTTTAACGTCTACAACCTAACTGGAGCGATGGTTATTTAGCTTAAAAAAGGCTGAAGGGATATTAAAATGGACTGTTACTGTACTAATTACATTATGTATTTTTTCTTCCCGTTCCCAACGAGGTGTCTCCGCTCTGATGGTGCTGATGTGATGACATTGGGCTACATGAGGATATCCCAAAAAGTGCCTGGATTGTACAAGAAATAACCTGCAATTAACAACAGTGATAGGAGACAGCGAGGAGTTTATTCACCAAACTGTGATTTGAAACATTTTAAGTCATTGATAAGGTCTATCACCCCCTGGTGATCGGCATCATTATATTTTCTGGTCCATAGTAAGTATACTATAAATTTACCGCGTTATACAAATACGTTTTGCAGGCTGACTCTCCCTATTGTGCTCTATAAATGTAATGTAAAGGTCATGCATTGTACTGAAATGGAAGGGTCACCCGATCTTTATATTATCAGCCCTTCAAGCACCAGAGATCAGCCCTAGAATGTGGTGCGTTGGGAATGTTCGGAGATTAGGAGAAACCTTAGACAATATTCTTCATCTTTTAGTTGGGTTCCACATCTACCTTGGATTGGGATGAGGAGACGGCTGGCACAAGGGGCAAGTAAAACCAAGCCCCGCTACCCTCACTCACTCAATTATATATATAAACGTACCTTGTGTGGCATGTGGCTTTGGCCTTGCTCCCGCGTAACGTTGTATTATGTGAACCCAATGCAGACCACCCCAACTGCCTCCCTGCACACCAGACCTATGGCGCTATTCTAATTTAAGTGGCACCAGTTATATCTGCTGGGATATACAATAGCATAGAATCACTAACAAGGTCTTATACAGGGAATGTTAACCAAGATAATGGGGCCCTGTAATGACTGAATCACCACACCTCCCGTCTACCCTCCAGCTAATCTACAAAGTCCTTTTATCTATGCTAATTGTATATCTATTTACACAATACACTTACAAGCCCCACATTATTCAGTTTTTCTGAACTAAAAGCAGTACTTTGGATACCGGCGGATTCAAAGCCTCCAACTGCCGACGCAGTTAAACATTTGCAAATCGGCAGCAAACGGAAACAGAAAAGCCAATAAAACCCAACTTTATTTCTTCTATTTTTTTTTCTAGGGAAGGCAGAAAGATGAACAAACAGAATCTGAATCCTTATCAAACATTTATGCGGATTATGGTGTTTTTTTGAGAGTAGTCATATCAAGAATGAAGATGGCACTGCCGATTGGAGAGTTCCTCGGTTGCTGTGGCGATAACATCACTTTTCATACTTTGCATTAGAATCACATAATACATAACCACCATGGAATGTTGACTTAAAGGGACACTCCGATGGAGGACTGCATGTTAAAGTACTTTGTATTCCACTAACTCTCTTGGCACCGGTTTTAGCTGCTTTAAGAGATAATACATTTATCCTACCAACTGTAAAACGCTACTGAATCTGCTGGTGCTATATAAACAATTGTAATGTAATAATGCATTTTGGGGGATTCTGCAGAATCCCTCAGCCCATGCATTTGTAAAATGCACCACATGAAAATTTAAAGGGCCCACAAAGCTATTGTAAGCATTAAAGTGAATATGATGGCTGTTCCTTTAACAATGATAAGCATCCAATCCAAACATACGCCAGTGAACATATAAGAACTCCCCTTCTGGCTGCTCCACGTTACCAGTAATGAGCTGCAGATGTCCCAACGACAATTAAAAGCTTGATCTTATTAGACACACATGTACTTAGAAGATGGAAAGAACATATGTGCAGAGTGTGAGCTACACATGCTAAACGTGTATATGCACAGCATCAGTTAGCTATAGTTATTAATCAACTTATCTAATATTGTATTAGCATTAATGTAACATTTAAACAAGGCGATGATGGACACCTGACTTTGTAATCTAACTTCCTATAATTCCAAACATGATCTGCACTGTTAGGAACGGTCTTATTCTGCACATGTCCTGTTTTAACTATCTGGCCAGATAACCTCATTAGTGAAGGAGAAAAGATACTCGTGTAGCCCTTCAAGCTCTGATGAACATAAACTTGTTTTAATAATTGCAACTGTGATATGTTTGAAACCTACAGACATATCGAAAGGCCATTTTTTTTATCTTAAATGTTTGAATAAACATTTTTCCGACAAGCCTTTGATAAATCTTTGCTTTAATCAGGAGGAACAAGCAAAACCACAACTCAACATTTACCTTGTCTGTAATAATTTATTTCTGTTGTTTCTTCTCACAACGGGGAGGTAGACACATGAGTAGACTTGGCAGGAGGCGATACAGGCAGAAAAGATCAGTGCCCCAGAGGACTTTGGGCTCTTCTTTCTCCACAGTGGACTATATCAACAGTGGGCATGAGCGTGGGCAAAGTCCGTGTGGAAGTGGGACCTGAGATATTAATCTCACAGAGCTGGTCCCGTCACAGTTCTCCTACCTTAACAGTAGATCAGCGGCAGAAATGATATCCCGTAATTCTCTAGACCTCTAAATATCAATAAATGCCTCAATGACGTTAATGGATGTTTTGAGAGAAAGAGGAGTGGAAAACAGTATTCCAAAAGGAACAATGTTACTATTTTATTAACATGGAACCATCATTTTCTGGAGCCCTGTATGAACAGTCATAACATGCAGAGCATTGATGACAATACAAGTTTAGACACAAATCCCTGCTCACCTAGCGCCAGAACAGGCCTTTTTACATTTTATATTCCTTATGGTGCCAGAATCCCATCCTCTTGGGCCACAGACACCAGGACTTACTTTGTACAACAGATGTCAGCGGTGCACGCTTTTTTATGTTCCGTGGAGGTTAATAAAATGCTGGCAGGGTGGCAACAGTCAGAAAGACTTTACAATTCCTAAAGAGAGTGCTCCACCATGTCACAATGCCTAATATTTTAATGCGCTGCTAAAATCAGTGATTACAACCCATACAAATATTTTACACAGATCTAGCACATCTGGAAAGTATCCTCAATATTGACCCTACATTCTTGTTGTGATGCAACAGTGTCTTCTCCCACACACACACACAATAACTTGTGACCCTGGAATATCAAGTCACATCCTGTCTGGTTACCCACACCCATAAAAACCACCAAGCCGTCCTGACTTTGAGGAAGCTCCATGTTCCAGAGGAAATAAGGGTTTCACGGAGGTTAACTGCCACACTTTATCACCGAGCACAAGCCATGCTAGATGCAGATGGACCTCTGCACTACAAATGCTCTGCAGATGCTTCATCTTGGGACACACGGATACATATAAAAGATACAAATAGTTTGGAAAGAGACTTATTTATGAATACCACAATGGAAAAAGCTGTGGTGGCCTCAACTATTCATATTGGAAGTACGGAACAGAATTAGAAGCCAAAAGCATGGCCGGATTTTAAACCCCAGCCGATGCTCTCTCGCTGAAATACCACTGCAGTAATATAACCCGTGCCGTGATATCGGCTGGCCATCGCTACAGCAGAAAGAGCGTTAACCAGGACAAACAACCAGGACACACAACCAACGCACAAAAACCTCCTCACATGATTATAGAATCTACAGCGTGCCACCCTATTCTCCTACGATGTCAAACCCTGGCCCTAACTAGACGCTGAGTGGTAAACTTGCCCTAGTCAAGCCAGCTACTGCATTAATTTACATTGTAATCCAGCCCTGGTCTTAAATGTTTATCTTTAATCACAGTAATGGAGGACTTGCCCGGCACTGACTGTTTCCCATCTGTATTACTATAATATTAAGATGATGCAATTTTCTACATTATTGTAACAATCCCTGACACGTCACTGAATGCTTACATGTTCAGACAACGCAGAACATATACCAACTTCATCAAGGAGGAATAGATGATTTTTGTCATCAATGTCGCACACGACATTCACAGGCTAATCACAAAACACACATGTTCCATTCACCAGTGCAACTATTACCTTGGATTCATACCTTTTGTAATGTACCAGGTACAGCCAACATCGTGGCTCCAAGGATGTCACAACATGTGACTTTTTTTCAGATGTGACATGGGGAGGATGGCAATGGCCAGCACCCGGGGCAAGTCCAGCCAACTGGCCCAGTAATAAAATAGCCCAAAACACACACCTGTCGAGCCCCTTCCAACAAGGCAATTCATTGGAAAATCATAAAAGGAGCACAGAATGGATCCAATCAGTGGGTAAATGCTACCTGAAGCCCTTGTTACACTAAACAATCTGGAGGATTACTTATCCTTCCCCTTGAATCACTCCCAGACATGACTTGTACAAAACACTCTAAATTTCCTCCACGTATGCTAAATGCCGCAGAGGTTTGCAAATACATTACCACCTTACCACCCATTGGAAAGAATAAAGCAAATGTCATTAAATTAACTGCACAATTAATGATGTATAATAAAGTGTAATAGACTGTAAGCTCGCTTGCACCAGTGCTATGGGATCTGTATCGCTACATCAATAAATGTATTATAATCCAACCCAAATGTAGAAAGCTGCCATTTATTAACCAAAAACAAACAAACCAACCCATTCTCCTATTGATTTATATTAATAATGTGTATAGTTTGGAAACAACATAGTGTAGGCAAGCTGCTTATGTGCCGTTCTATGCTTCTTTGTGTAATTAAAGCCGGCACAGTCTGTTTACTAAATGAATGACTTCATTTTCCAGATGCAAATACTGTAAGGGAATTTCTCCTTTACGTACGGAAACACAATGGGGCGGAGAGAAACTATATGTCTGGATATACCGCAAACTAAGAGCAGTATCCTTGGGGGAATAGAAATTATTCGATGCCGTTTCCCGAGCGTATCCCATTCTGGAAATTACAGAAGCGCATCTGCTTTTAAGTCAGGCACCCTGCTTGAAAAGTAGCCGCTTCGCTTTTCGTAAACAGAGGCACGATGTACCCTGAGCAGGAGAAAAGTATCAAATTTATGCAAAAACAAGCGAAATGAGAAGCGTTCGGTGTCAAACCTCATTTACAGATATCTGTGGTCTGGCCGAGCCGCAGAACATGGGAGGTGACTCCAGAATGCAGCAATGTAGGCTGAGAAGACCACATGTGAGCCGCTGATAAGATAAAGGAATGAGAGATGTATTTTATTCACTACATGACACAAAAAGCAGAAATCCAGCAAAACACCAGCAGGAAAAGCAGGCAGGGAGTTTAACCATTTCATCACTGGAGTAGAACGCACAGAACGGATTTGCTGGCCTATCTAAAATCAAACAAGGTGGTTGCACAGTGCTATAGAACACGTTAAAGCTCGGGAAATATGTCAATTTCATGTCAAAAAGCAAAACATGCCAAAAAATGCACTTCCTGCACTACATGGGTTTTTCCCGAGAGAATGTCTGACCTTCAACAGAGGAAGCACAAAAATACAAAAAAAGAAAACCTAAACACGCTGTGTGAAAAACATGCAAAAAAGTTCCTTATTTTGGGCAGGAACTCGGCTGCAAAAATTTCACAGAAATGTCGGTCAGAAAACAAATTATACAGGTGTGACACTCGTCCTGACGTATAACGACAAAGTATATCTCCGGCCCTCTATATGTTTAGCGCTGATTGTCTATGAAGAAAAAGGTTTGGGTAGCGCGGTGGTCGGTGGCAGTTCTTGGTGTTATGTCAGCTGGTATTCAGCGCTTCTTGGAATAAATGGCCGAAAGGAAGGCTATGTACTAACTCCAGTTCTGTGCCGATGCCAGTTCCCAAGGCATGCCTTCCCTTGAAGGAGCACAGCAAGTGTTAGCGGGGTCTGGCCGTTTGCCGTCACAAACAGGGGGTGAATACTAAAGTACAGTCAAGGCCGTCCGACAGACCTTTACAATGTCGTGCACACGCGGCATGTGCTTTCATAACTCAATTTGCTCTCTTTGCATTTTCAAAGCAGTGTTTATGTTGTGATGGATGTGCAGATCAGACTTTTCTTCCTGTTTCACCTTAACCACAACCTTCTTTCTGATTCCATATACACAACGCGTGACGCCTGTCTGCTCCCTTTGTGCAAAACAGGAAATGTAAATGCAGAGTTTAATTATTAGCTCTTATTTTGCAACCGGTAAAATATAGCAGTATAGATAAAAATAGAAATTAGCTAATCATCTCCATACAATAAGGGGACACGTCCCACACAAACATCCCTCAGCTAGGACACTGGTAAGAAGCTGATGGTTTGAGAACCCTTTACCCCTCTTTGGAATTGTAGGACCAATAGATCATTTGCTTTCATTCACAAAAAGCTGTAGAATGCTGGCCTAGAAACTGTATTCCACTGTGACTCATAAAACACCAACAAATGCCCTACAAGACACCAGACTTCCGAGAGCTTTCAATCTATAGGTAGCCGCTGCACATGGTGAAGTCATGGTGAGCGATGCACTTGTCTGCTCTCCGATAAACCTGTGCAAGACAAAGCAAAAGAAATCCACGCACAACAAATAGAGTGTTTACACCTGTTGGAAAGCAGTTACTGAACATCTACTTGCTTGCGGGCTGTACTTTACTGGAGAAATATATAATTAGTGGTGGATTTTAGGTTTCATCTCCTGACTGAATGGTTTATCTCCAGCAGTTTGTTTTGGAGGTATAAGTGTTCTCTCACATGTAGTCACAAGGCTTAGACAGGAGAGGAACGGTCTATTGACAATGTAATGGCGACATAAATCATATGCTTCTTCTTCATTAACCCCTTAAGGACAATGGGCGGCCCCGAAACCCATTGAAAACAATGCATTTTGAGCCTGTACATGTACGGGCTTTGTCATTAAGGGGTTAACAGCGCACTTACACCGCTGGCCAGGTGGAGGCAAAGCATTCACTCAATCAGCAAGCGGAGAGGCAAGTCCATTAAGAAATCATTTAGGAGTGGACATGGCGGGACACGCTGTATTTACAACCTGTTAGAATGTCATCCACAATATACATAACACATACATATCATTCAAGGGAGCCTCACACACCATATACATAGGTGGGGACATGACATATTAATAACCTTTAAGATTCATACAAATTTTAATCTCTGAAACTTAGATTTCAGGACTGGATACAAATATTAAAAAAATGCAGATTTAGAAGCCACGGGGTCAGGTACACGATGGTAAATAGATTACGCAATCTGATGCCAGAGATCCTTTTTGGAAATGATAAACTTGGTTAGGTGCGCTTGTCCCTGGCAGCTTTCCTTTCAAGCTAAATATGTTTCTCTTGGCATGAGTCGGTTTATAAAGGTGGAAAGATATGGTATGGCTCACCGGGGTGAGTCCCAGTAACCTTGGGCAAACGGTTTTAGATTCAAGATGGAATCTGAGGAGGCGATGAGGATTACAGATGGAGACAGTCGAATAACCTGGGACGTTCAAACTCGTACAGAAATAATTAGACACTCCTTGTTGGGTTAAGTTGCTGGATGGTCTGAGTCAGCAAGAACAAAATAAAAACAGACAGTGCGGCGAGGGTCCTGGGAAGAAATGTTTAGTTCAGCGTCAAACGAAGTTCACGAACATTCTTCAAATCCTCCAAGGGAAGAAAGATCTCTTTTGCATGTCTGCTTGGTTGACAAAGATGGACAGGAGGAGTGCACGATCTTATGTGTTCACATCTGACCATTTCACCCTATGCCCTCAGAAGTATTTTCCACTGCAGGCTCCTCAGGGCCGAGGTCAGTGACTTTCCTCTTAATATACTGTAAATAAATATGGGTGGTATGCTCAACATCCACTTTTTTTAAAATGTATTTTCAGTTAATTATTTTCAGCCACTTTACCGTTACTGCAGAAGCTTTTGGTGCTTCCCAGACATATTAGACTTGACAAATTTCCAAGAGGAAGCTACACAACACTTAAACAAACATAACTTAAAAGACAATTAGCTTTGCCATGTGTTTGGAAAGTGGGTACTTTCATGTTCCTCCAACAATGCAGATTATTGTTCTGATGAAATATGTTCAAGTAATTTGTTTTACTACTTGTTACAAATATCGGTGTCTGGTGCCAGTGGGACATTTCGCCTTCAAGTTACAAACCCAAGCGCATCTCTTTACCCAACGCTTAGCGTCAACGACACAAACACACAATGCTCCTCAGATCATCTGGAAGGAAAAGGACCATCAGATCCTTTGATACCGCTGGTGCTTGACTTTAAAGTACTTTTATATAAATATCTAGATTTAGTGCAATGCATGTACATTTTGGGGGAAGTATATATATAATATATATATATATATATATATATATATTGTGTGTGTGTGTGTGTGTGTTATTGATTGAAATTAATAAGCACCTGCTTGTGATACTGCGTTGCATCTTCAGTAAATCGTTACTGGATATTATTGCTGATGCATAGGGTCTCCTCTGTGATTATTCACACCAATTTTCTTTAATTACTACTAGTACTGCATTTAAAATGCTTTTTTCTGTTTTAAAGCAATTGTAGTTTTTGTGTAATGTTTTCAGGCAGCTGCATATTAGACATATGTCTACGTTTTAGTTCTGTTATACTGGAGTGTACTGGATAAACACCATGACTTCTTATCATACTGCCTGTGGTATAGCTCAGTCTTAATCACCCTCACTGATGAAACTTTAAGGAGGAATGGACTTCATTACCATGGCCATAAATAATCAGCTCAGTGTGATGTGATCCAGGTCTGTAGGTAAAGGACGTTCATTGGAACAAAAAGGGGGCACAAAACTGTATCTAATAATTTTCCGTGAGACTTTCGCTTCAAGCTCATTTTGTAGCTGTGAAAATGGAGCGGCTGTTTTTCTAATCGCATAACCCCGGGGTAACAAAGTATTCGATTTTCTGGCTGTATGAGCTATTGGCACCAAGTCTGTCTGATTCAGCAAGGCCACTAGCAACAGGTAAATAAAGTCACACCAGAGTCACTGACTGGGAGGGGGCGCGATATACAGAGTATAACAATCAATATGTGTAGGGTGAGCGGTGCTATTTCACCAAGAAGTAAATGTACCGTCTCTCCGATAGACTGTAATTAACCCAAAATTAATGGGAAAGTTCATTTGGCCAACGTTGCCTTTGGTTCACCCGACAGAAGGGGTGCGGAACATTCCTGTGGGAATCCAGCGTGCTGAGTCAAGCCTAACAGATGGAACAGCATGGCAGGGCCTGGTGCCAGCAGCGTTAATAGGTGTGCCAGACTCTTATTCATATGCCGCTGCCTTTCAGGGTTCCCCAAGCTTCACTTACCCGGGGAACAGAAATGCTGACACATCAGAGAAATGTTATATCACCCCCCACACCCCCACTGTGCTGATACAACAAGGCACAGAACAGTTTGTGAAACACTCCTAGACCCTGGCACCGTCATCGTTAACTCTAACAGAGCTACAGGCATGTCTCGCTTGGTACACCTCACACCATACATGACGCAAGTTACAGTGAAAATAAAGACTTATAAATAAGCTTTCTCCTTTCCATTCAATTATAGTAAAAAAAAACAAGCCTGCAAGTAAAGGGGTTCAATGTACAAAATAGGTGACAGGCCCCTTTATTGTACGCAAAGGGCAAAATTTGGGAACGCCTAAGGCTCATTGGAACACAGGATAGGCTTGTATTACGGCCTGTGAAAACCGTAACTCCACAACAGCTTTAACTATATTTAATGATAACCTGGAATTATGATAGAGTCCATGGACCATAACCCGAACAATGGCCAATCATATCGTTTACACGGACACGTCTGGTCCCAGCAACTAAGATTTCATCTATTCAGCATAAAAAAGCAAAATGGAACCAAGATGAATAAGAGGAATTATTTTGAGGGAGATTTGTCCTTTAATGATCATCCTCTAAAAACATCAGTTAATGGCTACGTACACCAAGAGGCTTCCTAGTCACTTAAGACCTGGAAGCTGTCAACTCAACTGTTACTGGGCTCTGATGGGCTAATGGCCACAAGACATATGAACCTATTCCCCAAGTTGAAGTTTGATGGATCCTATGCCTCACAGCAACTCAGGTGTCCTCAGCTGAACTTCACCCAAACAAACCTTCAGACACTTTTAGATAAAACTAGACACAGCCCTCTAGACAAAAAAAAAATCTACAAAAAATTAAGGATTTAATACGCAAGATAAAAACTACAAATGCAGTAAGCAATAAACAGTTATCTGAGGCTGCCGTGTAATCTAATCCTGATTTCCTGGACACAATGTGAATCCTCTTGGTACACACTCCTGATTTTATGTTGTAATACCTTGGCAAACATGATGATATTCGAACACCCGACATGTGGGACAACTTTTTTGTTTTGCTCAGTTTAATACAACTTACAAAATAAGTAAATATAAACAACAACAACCACCACCGATGGTTTTTCATATTAGAACATAATAAAGGTAATTCCATACACTGGCTAAATAGTTCAGACTTTTAGGACGTTCTTGCATGAAGATGTAAGGATCACTCATTAAAGTGGAATATTCCGTATGTGTTACTTGTTCTGAGCTTCTTACTGGAGGGATTCTATAAAGGTTGGTGCTTCATAATGCAAAGTCATACTGGGGAGATCATGATGGAATCTTCCATCTCATCCTAAACACTGCTTAGTGAACAGATGCTCTCTAAATGGAACGGGGACATTTCAATCATTATTATCTACAGCACACACGATCAGGCATTTCCTTAAATCCAGGTTTGTTATGGGGTCCTCAAGGACAGGTTGGAGAGATGCTAGCCAGGACTCTGTTTTAGGGTGTCTAGACATCCATTCCAAAGATGTGACCGCTAATTAAGCATGCCCGCTCAACAGAAACCTAGAAATTAATATTAATATTATTTTAATTAAAGTTTATTAAAGTAGTATTTGGCAAAGTATGCAAGGCCCTCATCACTGAGTGTTATTTCACATTATTACATTTCACAGACACAAAGCGACTGGAAGCCCAGAAGGAGAGCTTCCGATGATCTGGCCAGCATTCTCTCATCAAAAGGTTTACACCAGGCTACATGAAACAATCATGCCATCTCATTCAATGATCAAATAATTACATCTGATATGAAACTTATATTTATATGGTCTGTGCCAGCGTATAGATAGAGTACGGTGCCAATTCACGAAAGGGACATAAAGACGCACAAGGAAGAATGGCAGCAGGCATCTGCTAGGTATCGAACTAGGAAAGTCACTTAGTAGCGCTGGTTTCTAGGAAAAGGGATTGTCTCTTTAACCGAATGCTGTCGCTGTGATAGCTTTCAACATTAGGGCCCTCCTCACCTCTGATCATTTTACTTGTTATGTCCTCTCCACCCATTGTACAGCGCTATGGAATTTGATGGTGCTATACAAAAAAAAATACATTATATAATAAAAATAAAAAACAATGTAAAGAACCGATAGCTTGTGCTTTTGTTTGTTGTCAGTGTAATTGTTTTAAAGATAATTTAGTTTAAAGGTTAACCTGAAAGCTACAAACTGTCCCAGAACAGCAGAGACAGAATTATCTCATCAATGTTTCTTCTCCCAACCCTACAAAGGCTGCCCGACCCAATCAATAACAATCAGCAAGTTAACTAAAGGGGAGAGATCACCTTCATGGGAAGAGATATCCATGCACGGCCGCTGGATGCAGCTACGGGGGTCTATATAGAGAATAAAACCCAATGTGAAATTTTATAAAAGAGTATAAAATGTAAGATTTTGGGTAAATGATTGATCCCCTTCGTGCACGGCTGTTCAAGCTGAATTATGTAAACCTGTAGCTAAACAACAGAAGAAGGGTTCTAGGTTACCCCACCCTGCCCCAAGGAGCCCAGACGAGACCTACGCACCTGACAGCGCAACATGATATCTGCGATACCTCTGGCAAAGGGTACGTGTCCCTCTGGGCTAAAAAAACTAGGAAGCAGATCTGCCAAGACTACGACACAATGGGTACAAAGGTGTCCAAAACACCCGACAACCTCAAGTTAAAATTAAATGCAGCTATTTTTTGCTTGGTGCTAACATACCATCCAGATATTACATAGCTAACTCATGTAGAACACAATATACAGTGCACCTATTGTACTAGTCTTATAATTAATGAAATATTTTTATTATTATTATTAGTCCACTGAATTAATTACAGCCAAATTTCTGTAAAATGCCCCTAATTCAAAGAGTTAACTTTCTTAATGCTGTTCTTTTTTAATATGTCTACACTCTTCTGAGACAAACAATTCAAATCATATCTAGCAGAAAAAAAGGTAACTTTAATCCCCCAAATTTGATAAAGTGGTGTTATTGCCATAGCAACCAGCGGAATTCATTGGTTGTTGCGGTCGTTAGAGCCTATTTAGAACTTAACCTGAGAATCGACTACCTTTATAAACATTCGGCAGCCCTCCATTTATCATGAAATAGATAGTTGTAATTAAAGTCAGCTTTTCTTACTGCATATGAATGGGGATGATAAGATGGATTGCGTGTCTGCCCCCTCCCGCGCCCATCAGGCCCTCTCTGGTCTTCGTTTAAGGATAAATGCAGCTACGACCGCTGAGCCAGGGGAACCCTTTTTTGACAAAATATATCGTTTTTGCATATGATGCATGGTTTAAATGTGGAGCTTGGGCAGCCTAAATTTAGACATTTTCTCTGCCTTCAGAGAAAATACTTTTGATCCCTTGAAGAAAAATTCCATGAATGTAAAGAGACCAGAAAAGCCATGAGAACGCTGAGCCGTGAAGTGGAGGACAACTTCAAACTGCGTAACAAACCGGCAAGTACAAAGAAATGTGGTTTAAAGCAAAGCTGATTTATGGAAGAAGTCATTAAAGTAGATCTTTTAAAAGGAAATCCCTTAATGAAGTTAAAAATAATGTTTTTTTGTAGTTAATGTATAAAACAAACTGGGGCTTATTTACTAAACCGTTTGCAGGAGAGCTGTGGGCTTAGCGCGTTATGAAGGGCCAACTTCAGTGAGTTTCTTCCGCAGAAAGGTTGAACCGGCCCTGAGTAATGCATACTTCAATCAGGTGATTTTCAAGAGCCATCCCTGAAACAAACAGGCCACACTTTCTAAATACCCCAGTGTCAGTAGAGACATCTCAATATGCGCCACGTTTACAGCTTGCCATCATAATAAGTATATATATATATATATCCATCTATCTTCGATATATATCCAGGAAGCAAGATCAATAAACCCTCGTATATATCTCACAACCAGCATCTGAGAATTAACAACCCAAGATGCTTTAAAGCACGGGCCGGCACGGGTTCTGCAGAGGGCCGCAAACAGGCCATGGTTTTTAAGATATCCAGGCTTCAGTACAGGCGTCAATTAAAATGCATTAAACTACTTGTCTTCAGGCAAGGATATGCTGAATTCCTGCGCTGTGTCCCCCCCTCAAGGGCCAGAGTTGTGCAGCCCTGTTTTAAAGGAGGGGTGGGGGGTCAGAGAGCCAGCTGCCCCCAGGGCTCTCATGTAAAGATTTCACTATCTTAAGCTCTCTTGTATATTTTACTTAAAATTTATCTTACAGTCACTGGGCTTCACAGAGTAACAAGGACCCCCCCCCCCGGCAACAGTTACACAATGACTGGTCCATTCTCTGCTGCTTCCGTATTCCTGGTCCCGTTCGCTGACTTGTCCCCGGTGCTGAATGACACCAGCCAGCCGTGAGCGCATCTTACCGTTAACTTGTTTTCCAGACCTTTATTGCCCTTACAGGTGGGACTTCTGATCCAGAGACTGGCTGCGATAAGAGGGACTGTGTTTATGAAATACTGCACGGTGTACAGGCTGAGGATATTAAGAGTTTAATCCAAAAGCTGCTATAGAGGCTGCCCAGCCCATACAGATACGGTTACCACGTTCCTCTTCTTTCCCTCCCATTATTTTCTTGTTCTGTCCTTAACTAAACTGAACTTCCATTGTTTCCTTTTTTATTACAACACGGAACAAAGAGTACAAACACAGCCTCTGGATTTCTGAGAAGCACCTTTATCACCTGGCATGGAATCACGAACAAAAAAAGTGCTAACAAACAGGACAGGAATAACGCGGACGGGTGATGTTTGTACGTTACGAAACCGGAAACTGCGCGGAGCTTCCGGTGGTCAGGAGAGGACAGTCCGTGAACGAAATCATTACGTGGTACTGGCGGCTTCAAAACTCCCAGACAAGAACAGGGAAATATTAACCAGACAAGATAACTCACACCCCAGTCTGATAACACACTAACCGAATCAGCAATTCCTTGCATTATTATACTTTTTATCACTAGTTCCTCATAGTAAATATATATCATGAGTACTTAAAGGTGCAGTAACCATTAACGACATGAAAAATAAACAAAAGGTGGCGTATGCTCAATACCACAGCACATGTGAGTGAAACACAAACTCACGGGATTTGTGTTAGAAGTTATGAGTTTTGCTTTTCGCTGTCTTGCTCCTTTGTTTGATAAATAACTTTAGCAGCTGTATACATCCTCCATGGATTTGGAGTCCCATTAAATGAACAGGGGCATTCTATATCATTGTGAGAGACATACAGGGAAGTCTCTGGGTTTGACCCGCAGTCTCAGAGTGAAGCGCTGCTTCCATGGGTGACTTTTTCTGGGCAGGAATTCTGCATTTCCCACATCCGGTCCCTGTTCACTTCCTGCCTGCTCCTCACTCACTTCCTCCGCACTTCCCATCCATTAAAGACCATCTGGGGATAGCGCTGCCCCTAGGAGAAACTTCTCCGACCCCTTCACGTGTCTCTTCCCCAAGAGAGGAGAGCCACCCCTGGGAAGGTTCCATGTACGGTGAAGGAGGTTCTTACAGCAACAGGGCAAAGAGAGGACACTGAGGAAAACTAATCTTAAATCGGCGCCATTCGAAGCAGCGTGCCAAGTCCTGGCAGCCAAACCTTTTTTAGGAGTTATACATTAACCACCTATAAAAAAACTAAAACAAACATATACCACACATAAGGCCATGCCTTAACGCTCCAAATACACGTCTTACCTTCTGGGCTGAGACCGGCACTCTTCCTCTCCACTGTCAGCCTCCTGCATCAGAAACAGAACAGTTATATTTGTTAATGTATCTATTACAAATAAAAGTATCAGTGAAATCTAAAAGCTTCTACAGAGCTCTCTTTTTGTAAAAACAAGAAATATTTATAATATGCAGTGGAATTCCATGTATAAAAAGACACAAGATAAAGATTACTGAATAATACTGGGAATTAACAATAAATACATAACACCCACTATTAACTTTTTCTGATATAATAAACCCTTTACACAGTCTTTCAATGTCTTTGTCAGGTACGCCAACAAGAACCTTACACTTCTCCCTCTCCGAAGATGTACCAACATTGGCATCTTCTATTCCTTATTCAAGGTGATGGAAGGCTTGTGTTCCCTCAACCAAGAGATGAGAGCCAAGAAGGGATCTCTGCCTAGTTCCATCTAGGATGGCCATTTTGGATTACTTGCACTGATGACATCACATGGTGACATCACATACGTGTCACAGCTTAATTCTATCATTGCTCTATGCATTGTATTACACAGTAATACCTTTAATACTGGGCTAATATATAATTCAATAACTCATCAATCAGCTGAGGACTACGGAGCGCAGCATACAATTACCAGATAAATGAATTGTGTTTATTTACCAACCCACACCTACTACCTTCTCTTACTTACATACCTACACCTTTCTAGTCATTTTCAGAAACCTAAAATCTTATGATAATTATAAAACTTTCAGTTACCAATTATCATTTGTACACTTTGTTCAACATCCTCAATGTCATCATCATCATATGGAAAACGTACATGGAGAGTTTAAGCTCTACAACAACAATCATTCGGAAGGTTTGCTTTTATCCGTCTCAGAAGGCATCACATCGGTTCATGTAAGACTTCATTCTCCCACAGACCCCTTCAATTCCAGTAAATGAAAAGACTTTGTAAGTGAAACAATAAGATTAGAAGCTTTAAAGCATCTGAATAATATTTATTCATTCGCAGTGATCGCGTTTTTCACGCAATCATATGTACAGCGGACGCTAATGGACTGGGGAAGATAGTTGCAGTAACAGGTAAGGAGGCAAAGTCCCTTTTTGTGGTTCGGCTTATGCCACGATTGTCGTTAAAAAGATGCAGAGAGGAAAGCGGAAAAGATACGAGACAGGAAAGAGGAAGTCAGCAAGAAAGGTCCATGATGTTTGTCCAGGACACGTATACATCCTGCGGACTGCTGCCCTATATCTATGAATGACTCGGTTTTATATCACACGCTCATCACAGTCATGTCAGATGTATGTATGTACAAGGAAATAGGCTGATGTGATCAGCACGTTACATGGACTCTAGACCATCGCCCATTTAGAGGCACCATGTGGATATCACGCTTATACTTCACCTATATTGCAGGCGTCGGATCTGCTATCTATTAAAAAGAAAAGTTCAAACAAAATGTATGTGTTCATTAGTGTGCCCCCTATCTGCGGTTAATGAAAAGAGTTCTACAAGTGCACACACAGACCTTCGTATATCGAGGCACAACTCCGGTCCACAGCTTTAGACAACCCAGCATTGGTGTCCTTTTAGCCAAGAATACACAGAATTCGGCCCGCTTTGTGGCCCTCGAGTTGCACAGCCCTGCCTCAGTGGCACTACCGGCTGTGCCTTTAATAAGATCCATTTAATGGATCTCAACTTTCACCTGCTCTGCACCCACTTGCGTATTGATCGCTCTAGCCTGCCTCGCCTGCACTTACAGGTGAACTTGCCGCCAGTTTATTAAGATTAGCGTCATACCCGATTAATGAGCCGCTGGATTAGCCATATATCTGGTTAAGCACATTAGTGCAGCTCTTATCCCTTGAACGTTGTGCAATGTATATTTAAAGCGATACTCCAGCTGTCATACTTACTGTAATGCATATCATTTCTGTTGCGTCCTGACAAACGCCGCAGGCAGTGGTCTATACCCACCCCTGATTTCAATGGGAGTGCTTACCTTCCACTGATCTGCCGCTTTAAGTAGCTTCTACCCCAGGTAAGTGGTTTCATTTTATAAGAATATAATATGCATTTTGGAGAAAGCAGTAGACAGGTGGAACCAACCAATAGTGCTCCCACATCTTAAAAAAAGTGAAATATCCTAATGATGACTGCTTAGATTCTTCTTCTTTATGTCAAATTGTTATGTTATATACTACTTGTTATATCCTGTGCAACCATTGTACAGCGCTACAAAATTTGATGGCGCCATATAAAACAATAAATAATAATATGACCAAAATAATTGGATTAACATGCTAATTTCCATATATATATATATATATTTCACATATGTACAGTGTGTACAGTATATATGTACAGTATATTGGGAAGCTGCACATTTCCTTATTTCCACAAGAGGGCAGCACTTTATTGTATTTTGCAACTTCTACAATGCCCTTCTACAGAAGTCCAAAAACAACAACTCAGGTAATCCCCGCTTTTCGAAAGCATTATGCCACCTCATTTTTACGAGAAACCTACATTAGCACCTACATTTTTTTTGGTAACAGAAAGAAACCTGAACAGGATTTTTGCTTTTACAAAAAAAGTTGTAAAGGAACATTCCATTTTCGTATAGCGGGCTGTACTCAATAGAGAGATACAGTATGCTGTATGTGTTTCCAGCAGAATGGGTTTTTAAATTATTTAGAGTGTTGCTATTAAAATGTTTTAAATAGCAGAGGTCTAAGCAATGCATTAACCAACCTTTGGTTCCTTTTCAAATGGCATTACGTGCCAATGATCAGTTAATATTAAACTACTTTAAACATCCATTATTTTACATAAAAGCTGACGCAACCCACTACTGTCTGCATTTCACTCCTGCTTGAAGCAAGCAATCACTGGTAGAAAAGCGTTCCCACTGAAAACAGTGAGGGTGCTCTCTGCGCATGCACAAGGGGGATCTTGTTAGACACATGCCCGCTTTGGAGGCAGCTGGTGAGCAGTATCCTGCGCATGTGCACTGCTAAGCAAAAGATGTAACTCGGTACTCCAAGCTTGCAAAATAAGGCAGTGGAGGGGGTGGTGTATGCAAAAAAGGTAAATCATAAGGGGACAACCACAGCTGAACCAGGAACAGAGCTAATCCTTAGAACATCTAAACAAAAGGCAAAGTCATTCTTGGAAACACTAGAAGCCCCCTAACACACACACTTCCAAGCGGTTTTTTGTGCCATTGTAGTGTCCCTTTAAAAGCACTTGGATAGTCATCAGACAGAAGATCCGCTTTGAAGAAAATCTACAGGAGAGAAGTTTATTTCAAAGGAGGAGAAACCTTCAAACAGGAGGTCGTGATCTAAAACTAGTGGCTTAGATGTAATAAAAGGAAGTTTTTCTATACAATATGCATGGGATAGGCATCTAAAAAAAGACCGATTACTGATAAAGGTTTGTGTCTTCACATCGGGAAGAATAGGCAGACTAGATGAGCCTAATGTGTCCAAACTGCCACGAAACTCTAGGTTTCTAATCCCAAGCTCGGTAGCTGGCAACTCAACTGTAGGCTCCTCATTTCATCAGGCTCCTGACACACAGCTCAAGCGATGAAGTCTGCCGTGGGTTTCTCTAGACTCCATGTAAATAAAATAAACTTTAGGTGATCACTAACTAAAAATCAATCGCACCGAGCTCTGCAGCATGTCCAACAATTCGCAGTTCACGAGCAGAGGTAAGAAAAATAATTATACAGCGATTAGATTTCCGAGCCTTAAAATATTATTTCCTTTTAGGATCCCATTTCCATACCAGCTGTGTTTTTTTTCTTTATCCTATACACAACACGCTTTTTTACGGAATATTTTCCAAGCGCAGATCCATTATCCTTGGAAGTGAAACATTAGGCTTCAGGATGGGCTGAACGTAGCTGCTCGCTCCAGAGGAAGAAAGGTACAGTGTGCGGCTCCGCGGTCGGCTCTGTACACAGTAGACGGCTCCGGCACACACGCCAAGTAGCTGAGAAATCCCACATTCAGCTAAAAATTTAAAAAAACTGTCCTTTCACAGGAGACCACAACATGCCCCGACTACAGAAAGGTAAATACTGCCTCTGGAGATGCCCAGTCTGCATAACCGTCAAGATTCAGCACTTTCCTTCTAGATTTCTTCATGAGTTCTCTTACTATAAATATCATTTCATATAAAATATGTTGCTTTGCTCTTTACAGAAATACAGATAGTCTGAAGCTAATGTTAAAGATCTGTGCCTGAGACAGCAGGAGCCTTTACGCATCATCAGGTGACATCATCGCGCACCAAGATGGCCTGCAGGAACAGTATCCTAGAAGAAAAGCATTTGCACTAAAAATAATAAGAACCTGCTAAAGTCGTGTGAGGTTTATGGGTATTGTTTGAGATTCTGCTCTTGGCTGCACATGAGCCAATTAACCAGTATATACCAGACATGGCGGAGACATCACGTTACGGGAACGCCTCTCGTCAGCAGGAGAGGACAAGGATCCGCGGGGAAATCCTTAGGGAAGAATCGGGTGGACTGAAATAGAGAGTCAAAGATAACACTGATAATGTCTGGTAATTTGACATTAACCTGCCATTAAAGGCTCAACAGAAAATACACCTTACCATCTTGGTTAAGAAGGTGTTATTTTGTGTTTTTTTAATTATTCTTTTGTTATAATGATAAAAGAATGACACACTTAGACAGGGCTTGAAAGATTCCATGAGTTACGCAGAAAAGGGTTAATATTTTGGTTCCTTTACAGGATTTTCTTAAAAAGTTAAAGCTGGCTTCTAAAATTGTCTACTTGACTCCAAGGGCAAATCACAAAACCGTAGTCTCAGAAAGAAAATGTATAGATACCCTACCCTTTGGAACTGTGAGGTAACGTTATTAGATTATAAGCCTTACAGCTTCTGCCCCCTGTAGGGCCATCTGTCTAGGAAAATTGAGGCAGACACCTGGACACCTAGATCCACACTTGAAGGCATCCCCAAGAAGCCACCTGAGATCTATTATCCGAACACATTTGGAATTCAGAAAGTCTGTTTATCACCACAGCAGATATGATCCTCCTTACTGGGAGGCTATAAAAGATGAGGCATGGGGTTCAATGATGTGCAAATAGTAATAAAAAGCACTGAAATGGAAAACGGGATCCATGCTCATCTATGAATTCTTATTTCACAGACAGCGATGTGCAAAAGGTCAACCACTTATATTATCAGCATTATAGTAACCTACATCTCATCCTCATTACACCATAGAACAGTTAGGGTTACAGACACTATAGCCCCACACAAACAAGGTCGGATTACTTTGCGTATTTATTACAAATAATTAAATAAAATGATTATTTAGGATTCTTTTCACAGAGAAGCACTCTGACCGTGGTCATCTGATCAGGGTGCAGGGTAATCCTTCCTTAGGGATTTCAGCGCTGAGACAGACAGGAGTAGATCTGCATTTCTCTAATATTCTTTTATCCGTCTTCAATACTACAGTCACATTAAATGAGTGTTTATTAAAGGGACACTTACGGCATACAAAAGTACTTTGTTAGGGAGAAGCTGCAGCTCCCATTGGCCTAACTACAGGGCTCAGTGAATAAACCTCTCTCTCTCTATGTAATTACATACATTACATTACCGCTGAAAGTTTTGCAAAACATGGTTAAAGAGCGTACCCTGCCGTGACCCTTCCATGCAAGGTCCTAGCTAGCCTGATAGAGCAGCTCATACTGTAGTGCATGGGGAGTCGGGGGGATTTATCATTATTATTACTAAAAGCAGGAGAATACAATATGAAAAACGAGTGTTGCGCGCTTCTTTTTCAAGGTTCAAGAGCTTCTTCCATTGTTTCCGTGTCGCCATGACACCGTCCACAATACAAATATATCCTTCTAGCTGAAAAGCTACCGTGTAGGGGAAGCTACATAGTAATTTTTAAAACATGCTAAAGCTTGCATACCATGCCTTTTCTGGATATAATGAGGCCCCATTTCCAACAAGAGTGACGTCAAGCACTCCCAGAAACGTATATGCTGTCGTATCATCGGGTCCGGCCTTAACTTCTCAATACATAACGGCAATGTAAAATCATATACACATACGTATGGAGTTTGCTGGTACTATATAAATAATATATGCATTTATATAACAAACTTACAACTCCAAAAGCTCTTTTTGGGGGCCATGTTTTGTTACAGATATTTACACGTGGAATGAATATCTCTGTAAAAGATGTAAAACTGCGATGACTGCACAGAACATATGGTTGCATTTTACCATCGCTGAAGAAAACACGAGTATCTGGGCAACAGCGTTCCCCAGAGTAGACTTCTAGCTGTGAGCTCTGGTGTCTTCAGACCATAATAGATACAAATGTATCCAGTGAAAGGCTCTGGTACAGGCCTGGTTGTTCTACCATCATCCTTAATAATTAAAACAGTACACTGTCCTTGTTCATTTTCAAGGTGCAGCACTGGTTGGTTTCTCCTGCATGAACGGCTGAGATGGCCCTGCATAATGTATAGTTCAATGAAGAAATCTCATTGATTTAACTCTACTTTAGGGCTGGCCAAAGCTGTTCCTGGAGCAGAAGCTCACTGGGGTTGGACCTTTAAAACTTCAAGGAGCTGAAACCACAACTCTCTTGCAAACTCTCCCTTTAGTGAATAAACCCAAACATGATTAATGTTTTTTCTAGATGGACAACCACCTTTGCACAGAGTCAATTACACAAGGCATGTTTTATTAGGGTGAAACGCTTTGCTATTTACCTTTTGTGCGCTCACATCTGGAGACCAAAGAACGTCTACTAAACTGGTTTAGGGTTAACGTTTACTTATCTAGAAGGACTAAAAGGACAGACAGGAGGGGTATGCCAGGAACCTGTAAAACAATGGATTTAACAAAGATCAAGAGTAAACTGTATTGAAACAAGGAGAGTTGGGATAAGAAACCTCCATAGGTAACACTATCAGGTAGCAGGAATGGGGCAGATAAATGTTATCCTAGACATATGATGAGGACCAAGTAAGGTTTCACAGAATGTAGAATGAAATGCAGGCTAGGTGCTGCAAGCAGCTTTTATCAGTTCTTAGACACATACATTATTTCGGATTATGTACGGATGAGTGCGAGTGAGAAAAGCTGGTGGAACAGGAAAAACATCTATAACAGCCGACAATAAAATAGAAATTCACAGAAGCTGCTCTGTCCAGTGGAAATAAAAGCAAAATCATTTAATGATGAACTGGCATAAAAATTGTATTGTCGTTCATTCAAGCGCCTTAACAAGAGTTAAGTGTCCACAAAATGGTGTTCTATGGCAAAGGAGCACACGGTGTACAGTGAATTGTAAAATAAACACAGTTATTTGATTAAGCAACAATACTTATGGCCCAATGACCTTGACAGAGACAGATTAGTACAAAAGGTTGTGCTGATACTCCGATCACCCAAAATAAACTCCATTGAGCAAAACCCTTATGCTTACGGCTGCATGCAAAGCGGGACTGTTTTAAATGTATTAAAACAGAGTGACAGGTGTGCAACCGGAAACCTCTCGCAGGAAAACAAAGATCCAAGCAACAGGTCAACAGAATTAGCTTAACCCCTATTGTTCTCGAGTCAGCCATAGCATGTGTGTTATCAATATAAATTCACAATGTAATCTCCTTATGAGAATAACAAATAAAGCAGGCACACTCCAACAGGGAAGAACAGTATGAAGAATTCAGGAATAAAAAGGGATATTTCATGTGTTTATTTTTATTTATATGGCTGCCCTAGGAGAGGGACCCTCTGACATTAAAAAAGAGCAGATACAGAGAACCGCTAGCATTGAAGCTGCAGTGTACAGCAGAGAAACACAGGGTTTCTAACGCCCTAGACAAACCACGTCTCCAGTGCCGCCTACTGCATGTACTTGATGGCTAACATAGGAAATAACCCAATGCTGACACCCTCTACCAGCCCATCACCCTAAGCAGCCCTGTAATTGACCTATATGAAAGGCCGGTCCTAAACAGGGGAGCTTGTCCTTACATCAATGACGTTCACAGAATGTGCAAAGATACCCCTGTGTCAAATACCCGGCTTTCATTAAAATGAGTAGTATTTTACCTAGAATCAGCAGCAACCACAAAAGTAACTTTACTCAGCTAATCAACGAGAAACGGTGACCTCATGGAAGAAAAGCAAAAGGTTGGGGGATCTTGTAGGATATGTATTATTAGGGATCCCATATTGCAGAATTATACGATTGTTCTACAAGCTGCTTTCAGTTCTGCATGGCTGTTTTGCAAAGAATCTCAATTTTGCTGTTTAGGGGGCCTTACACGAGGATGGCATCTACCTAGTGTAACTAGAGCCTGGTAGTTAGTAAATCTCAGGTACACGTGGCCGTTAATGAGTAGCTCTAAACGCATGCCTTTAAAAAAATATATATATAGCATAAGGACTACTTGACTAACATAACATATAGAATGCTTGATTCCTGGACATCTTATAGCAAGAGGTCTACAGAATACATGCAATGGTAAAAACAACACATTAGCACTTCTTTCTCAAACTTGGAAAAAATCCAGGTCTGAAGACAATGAGAACTACTCTGTAGAGGAAAAGGAAAGCCAACTAACAATCAAAACGATGACAACATTGACTAATATAGGGTATGTCCTTACTGGGCTCCTATAGGAGAGACACTACTCTTTTGGTGTTGGCTGATCATTGTTCAGTTCTTAGAGTAGAGAAATCTAAGGAAGTGGGGAGAGGAAGAATTCTGGAGACCCACTGTCTCACTTCTTCTTGTATAATGCGGCAGACTTGCCCGAAGACAGAAAGTCTGGATCCAAGAGGTAGAGTCTTGAATTCAAGGTGGGTCTGTACATTCCATCACACCAAAGACGTGCACAAGAAGTTCATAAAATGACACAGGCCCATCAGGTGTAACACTGATATTACATTTATTATAACCCTCCTCTGTCCTCCGCACCACTGAGCTATAGAGACCTTCTTTTGCCACGGAGTGGTTACATTGTAAAGAAAGATGCATATGTATATATTGAACGTGTATGGACAGAAGTCTGCAGTACAGTTAGAGAAGGGGACAGAGATTATTATTTTTTTGTATTCTCAATATGGGATACAGAGAATTCCAAAAATTTGCTAAAAAAACTGGACAATCCAAAGACTTCCCTTTTATTAATGCAACTGTAAGCAGGCGCCCTAACCATATTACAAATGTAATTGTAAGAAAAATATATATATATATATTCTAAACATCCCTTTGTAACACTATACTACTGGAAAATCCATTTCATTGTAGACCCATATCCCCTTTTCCTAAATGACTGTGTTTGATCTTTGCATGCAGTACTGATCGCTTGCAAGCAGCCAGGAAACCAGCGCACATGAATACACACCGCGGAGCGCCAACAAAAATAACAAAGGAATTCACGCTGGACACCACTAACAACATGACTAATATTTTTGCTTTTGGTAGATAAGCCACATATTAATTGGCTTACAAATATCTTACATAAAATTCTAAATACTTAAAGGTTGCACATAAACCACTAGGAGGCCACTTATAGATTAGAAACGGCATTTGTCTTTATTGCACGGGCAACAGACCATTCAATATGCTTTTGTGGAACAGGCAATGGCTGACTGAGCACTGTAGGAGTTGCTGTTCAACTGCATGTTGGCTGATGTATGGGGTTTGTAGCTCAACCGGAGACACGTATATATTCCTTTTTTGCCATGGATCATCGGGGATGTTAAACAGCTAGAAAGATAAAACCTACAATTATTTATTGCTTTATATGGCACCATCATATTCTGTATCGCTGTACAATGAGCAAGGACTAAACGAGACATAGGCGGTGGATCATGTAACAATTCAGCTTTACGGAGACAAAAGCTACCGGGGGCTGATCACAAAGGATGACGGGAGCTCAGGAATCCTTAATACCGGAGGGCTCCCGGCTTCCATTGTATATTACCAGGGAAAACAGTGACTTCAATAAGGAATGACAAAGCATATGGCTCAAGGATTATCAAAGCACATTTGACATGCTATTCACCCCAAAACTGTTGTTTTATTTTCACCTTGTAATCACGTGACCCTAAAATATATGACGCACACCCACCATTATTCTTACAGGAGAGCCCCTGCTCCACGCTGGCTGATCATCTGATCCTGAACCATCTGCTTCCCTAACGGCAACCAGACCATCGCATGCAGATGCTGAACACGACATCAATAGTACAATCTTAATAACTATTAAATGCCAAATCATTAAATGACCTATAGATATTTATTAGGTAGGATTATTTATAAGAGACATAAATCACAAATATAATTAATTACCCATTTAAAACGTGAAGACTGGACCGATATAAGGTCAGAGAAATAAATCCCTGTTAAGCAGATGTGCTAATTGTATTGTAGTTAGCAGCCTTTTAATGTATGCCTTCTGCCTGGCCCTGCATCACTGCAAGGACTCCCCTGCTTGACTGCACATGAAATCAGGCTGCAAAGCAGGCAGGTCAAACCTCTAACACATGACTTGCTATGAAGACAAATGAATGCTACTGATCTACACAACGCAAGAGAATCCAGAACCGTAAATATAAACGCAGAGGAATGTTACACTGCACACAAAAGATCATTTTATATTCCCACCGCTCTTTAAGAAAGGAAGACTTTGTATTAAATGTCAGTATTACGGAATGATTACATAAATGCAGGATTTTATACAAATAATAAAACATCTTTATGGAAAATATAGCGCTGCCTGTATGTGCGGTTAAATGTGATGATCTAGAATAGATGCTAAAATGATGCTTCTTTTTAAACACAGCACAGAGTTTACGGTAATTTAAACTGGGTCCATTCCCTGCATACGGTGCCCTCCGCGAGACTTCGCATTAATGTGTCCCTATCTGACCCTTTTCACACGGGCTGCCCCTCCAATTCTTGAGGAGAACATGGAGTTTCTATCTGCTTCCCAGATTTGCTCCTTGTTAAATGAGCACCTAAGCGATGGTGCAGCTGGAACCGCCATGCTTATTTTGTGCTCCAACCATGTAGAACATTGTCCTTTATTAGAGTCACCTGGCCATGTCACGCTTGGTGACTTATCTTCCTTTTATTTTGATTGGGGCTCATCCCCCTTCCCTTTTTTACTTTCGGTACCCCTCATACTTGAATATTCAAAAAATATTGATTTACCCCAAAAAATAAAATACTTAAAAAATTTAGCTAAATTGGACCAACAAATAAAATATATAAAAAAAAACTGGATTGTAGAACAATTTTTTGGTAGTAATTTAAATGCATGGGTGATTTGCTGGTCATTTTGAAATAATTTTTGAATATTTTTTTTTTAAAACCATGCTACTTGGTGGCAATTTTCTTTGTCCTTGAGCAGCAAGGAATTAATGGCATTCTCCGGCACAAGAGCTCGCTGACCGCACTCTTGTTTTATTGGACTCTTTATGGAACCAGGACATGACCTATGATTATTAAAAAAAGAAATCTATGGCTACTTACAGTAACTCAGGAAGAATTGTGCCTTCCCTAAACAGTGGGCATCTAGAAAATAATATGCTTGGCATGAGTATCATGCCAAATAATCTGGTCAGACACAAAAAGGTAAGCAGTCCCTTTACTTTTTCTATTACTTTTATTTTTTGTGTGATTGTGTGTTAAATTGTACACGTCTTGCGGATTTTATCCCCTAAAAGATTTAAAATCACGACTGATTCACAGGACAGGACTATGTGGCATCGTTTTTAATCTGCAATCAGCCTTTAGTTTCCTAATCCCGTAATCCTTTTCGCTTTCCATTTAATCTGGTTATAAACTTTCCCTTATCCACCTCCCACCTTTGCAAACCACCTGCTTTATCTACTGTGGACTCTATTTAAAAGCTTCTACCAGACTTATAAAGATGGAATATAGCACAAAACCAATATAGCCAGTGACAGTTTTCCTAATAATAAGAGAATATTCCAACAAAGCTCCCATTATGACTGTTTGGCCCAACAAGACATTCTAACCCATTTCATTTTAGCCATAGCAAAGCAAGCTTTGATAACCCAAGACCCCGCATCTCGTAGGAAAACGGCCTGTCATCAACAGCCACTTAAAAACAGAGTTTACTATTATTATCTTTTATTTATATATGCAGCGCTTCTTCCAATACATACATTCATGGGGTATGACAGAACTAGAATACAGCGACTATGACAGACCCGATACACGAGATATCTAGGGTCCTGCTTGGAAGGTTACTAGTCTCTCTCTTAAAGGTATCTTAAATGTACCCTTTTCAATATATTGCAGATTCAAAGTTCAGTGGGGTTCTAGGGCCCTGCCAAGTCCACAGAACATCCAGCTGATTGCTAACAAACTGTAAATTAGTCCATACATTCTATAGTATTTCCCGCCATCAGAAGTCACAAGATGCAGGAGTAGGCCCAAAAAAGGACAATGTAGAAGGCTTACTGTAATCTTGTGTGCATGGCAAGATATGTATTGGTTTTTGTCCATCATGTTGATTTGAGAAGAAGGTAGGAAAAAAACATCTGGCATCTCTATGGCTCAAGCTACTGGTACCAAATGGAATAATGTAAAAAGGAGAAACGGTCCAGAAGACATGCATCGTCTCACTGTACGTATGTAAGTATGTGTGTGTGTGTGTAACAAACAGGATGCATAATATCCCAAATCTATATTCGGAAGGGTCACCCAACCCTGAAGCACCAGGTAATGTACAGCGGTGCCAGTGCACTCAGAGAAGTCAGCGTTGGCTGCATTTCCCGACGTGTAAATTACGGTATAGTCTATGAACTTGCATCAAGTCAAGATATGGGAGCCATATTGAATCTCGAGTAACAAGAACGGATAAAAGGCCCCTTTCCTTTAAGTCTTGTTTACTGTTAAGTGTCTAAACGGGCACTGACGAAAAGCGAGAATAAGAGAAGAAGAATAAAACAGCCTACAGTGTATTTCATTAAAGTCCTCTCTAGTTCTCTGTTTCTTCCACAGTTATTGCAACTGTAATTACAAAATTATACTTCAAAGCAAGCAAGAAATACGTATGCCCAAAGGTTAAGGGGGCCGGTGATTTTTAGAGAATGATATAATTACTTCACTTATCGCAGGCAAACGGTACCCCTTTGTTGGACAAAGATATGAAAAATGCCTTGGAGGTCATGTCTGGGCCTCTCCCTGTAGGATCTAAAGACGTTCTGAGACCAAAGGGAGCGGAGGAACAGACGTATGTCTGTCTGCAAGAAATGCGCTAAAAAGAACACATCGAGACTCGCAGAAAATAAAGATCCTTGTGTCAACTTATTGATAGAAACCTAAATTACAACAAGTTAATTCACCCAGTTTTCCAGTCCACGAAGGAAGTCCTCACACAAACCCCAAGCATTTCAACATTTACCATTTCACTTATTATGATGATATTTAATGCACATTCAATGTTTTTTTGGTAAAAAGAATAGTTATTTTGCATTATTCCTCTTATACCCAAAACGTTTGATATCTTTCTATTCCAGCGCAGTTAAAAGAAAGAAAAATGCTTCCTTTATTCTTTGGCAAATCGTTTTGCATTCTGCTTACTCGATATACGTTCCAACAAGCCCCGTGTCCTGTGGATCACCCCTTACGAGGCGCAAAGCAAATACTTGTCATTAATTCTAGGGTGTTAAAGTACATTTTACAGTTCTGTACTCGAAATAAACCTGCGTGCTGGTGCATACAGATTAAAATAAGCAACATATGTGAGTTGGAAGAACACCTTGCATTTATAACCTTGAAGCAGCCATGTTTTCAGGATCTAGATTATCATTCCTCCCCATTACACTTTGCATGTATAACCTTGAAGCAGATACCTGAACTCTGGGTTTTTGTCATCTATTATTATTCATCCCCATTACGTTATCTCAACATATTGTAAAACTACTCATTGTTGTTGATTCAGGCAGCCTTTTAATGGAGGGGTGGGCCAGGAAACATATATATATATAATATATAATATATACATACACACACACACACACATATATATATATATATACAGTATACAGTAGTAGTTAAACCATATCTAGACGCAGATCTCAGTTTCCCAAACCTAAAATGTAAACTAAATTGATATAATTCTTGTTATGTCCTGTTTACCCATTGTACAGCGCTGTAATAGTAATAACTAAATATCTTCAAAACAATTATACAGATAACCAAACAAGCACCAGCAGTAGGCAGATGTATTAAATAAATGTATGCCTTTAGTCTAGGCTTACGGTCCTATCTTGTATTCTTGCTAAAATTCTGCTGCCACAGAAAAGCTCATCCCATGAATTTGACAATACGAGCCAAGGTCACCGGCAGAGGAGGGTTGGAAGGTCACCGCAGAGAAGGGATGGAAGGTCAGGCGGCAGAGAAGGGGTGGAAGGTCAGCGGCAGAGGAGGGTTGGAAGGTCCAGCGGCAAGGAGGGTTGGAAGTCACGGCAGAGGAGGGTTGGAGGTCGCGGCAGAGGGGGTTTGAGGTCACCGGCCGAAAGGGATGGAAGTGCGGCGAGGAGAGGCGTTGGAGGTCAGCGCAGGAGGGTTGAAGGTCACCGCAGGGAGGGATGGAGGTCTACAGGCAGGGAAGGTGGGAGTCAACCGGCAGAGGAGGTTTGGAAGGTCACCGGCAAGAGGAGGGTTGGAAGTCACGGCAGAAGAGGGTCTGAAGGTACCGCAGAAGAGGGTTGGAAGGTCACCGGCAGAGAAGGGGATGAGAAGTCATCCGCAGAGAAGGGATGAAGGATCACCTTCCAGGAAGGGTTGGAAGGGCACCGGCAGAGAAGGGTTGGAAGGTCACCGGCAGAGAAGGGTTGGAAGCTACCAAAAGGCAAGCAATATTATTAAGAAGATCAAGGCAGGGGGTTTAGTGCAAACAATGACAAGCCGCTCACACTAGCACTGTAGACTACAACATCCGTATCGCAATGTATGTCATAAAGAACACCGCGGACACTAGATAACATTATGTATGTTTAGGGTTTGCTGCTGCTGTAAAGATGTGTTCACAACACTATCTTTTAGTTTCCATTCCTGCGACGTCACACCTTCAGTGTAGTCTGAAAACTCCATCTGTCTTCGCAGTCTCTCCCTGGATGAAAGATGCCGTATTTAGTTTTCCAAAATCCAAGCCGTTTCCAACACCACCCACATCTTCCTCAATAAGGTTCTTTCACATCACGGTTTCCATGATGTGCGTCCAATATTCCCCGGGCGAGCTATGTGACGGCCACTATGCGAGTGCTCAAAGTCTATTTCTCCAGCTGGTGTTGAAAAATAAAAAATAACTCCTATGATCCTCTGCTTACTAAAGATGTGGGAATTGGAGTCCCCCTGCAGCCGGAGTTTCGAAAAAAGTACCTGCTTTCTTCTGTCTATTTCCAAAGCAGGAGAGGACACAAGAACGGGGATATTAATGGCAGCTTTCTATATGGTACATTAGCTTTTATTTTCTAATTAGTCAACGTATCGGGTTCTGCCGACATGATTTACAGATCCTGCTACATAAGCTTAATTAGAGGGGCTTTTCATAATTTGTCATAACGGCATGACACCCCATAGGGACTGTGGAGGGAGGGTATGCTAAGCCTGAACAGGGGGGTATGGAGTGTGAAGCCTAGCACAGGGGACAACCTAGATATACATCAATGGCTAAACAAGGCATTTTCATCTCGAGTACATGGGATGTGCTTAAATTTGGGCCCTACAAAGCTTTCTGTTACTATATTATATATTATGTACAATGATTTCATATTCCCCAGCGCTGCAGAATGGGGAAAGAGAGCATAAAAAGTAGGGCATCCCATAACAAACAGGACTTACAGGAACAAAAGGTGAGGTATATATAATGCCCAAATTATATTAAGAGGCTCCCCCTATTTATGTCGCTAGCACAATTTTAGATGATCAGCCAAATTCTGATCCCTCTAGTGCAGAACAAACTGATGGGAGGAAAGGTGTACAGTATATCTCACCAAAACCTTATCATGTATAACCTAATCAAGCACTGTAATACATCTTCCTAAACATTAAAACATATTCGAATCAACAGATCACACAACACTGTGAAAAAGAAACCACTTCAGCAATCACTTTAAAATGTTGAAAAGAAACATCTAAACATTAAGAGTAATTTATTATCTGTCCAGACGACGCTGGTTATAATCAGCAAAAAGATACAAGAAATTGAGTTTGTAAATCCCAACCATCCAACAGTGTTCTAAGAGGCGCAGTTGTTCTGGTTTGCCACTGGCGTCCAGAACTTTTAATCTGCTGGACTTGATTGAGAGAAAAACATACAACTATTCCTTCCATTTTTTTTATTTTTAAGAAAGCTCAATTATCATTTTAGATTCTTGAAAAGAATTTACACTAAAGTCAAAAAGGACCTATAGAAGAAGATCTCTCTATCACCCATCCTAATAATACGTTTCCAAGCACCAAACCCACAAAGCATCAGACTTTGAAATATGTAAGTGATATCATCCATAACTAATGCACATGCAACGCATAACTATAAGAAACAAACCAAAAGACACTTGGTAGGAGATGTGTTAATCAAGGGGCTTCCATTCCATACCGCATAACGTTAAAGTGTTAGGGGGTGCACTACAATGTTATATACCTACGTACATTGGTACCATTTACGTGTTCTGAATCTTCACACTGACAGCAGAATACTTCAATTTCACCTTCTTCCAACTGAGAACTCTGTAACGCAAACAAAATAACATCAACATTGCAAGGGTCCGGCTTGGAAACAGATGACGAGAGGGGAAAGGCCCGAAGCAAGGTGCAGAAGCATCTGTCGCCAGCAGAAGTGAAGCAAAGGTGTTGGTCAGCCAACTCAGATCATAAGGTGGTAACATTACAGAGAACATCCCAGAAATCCAAGACTACAAGTCTGACCAGCTTCATCCAGGCAGAAGATGACACTGGGGGTTGTAACCAGCGGCTCACTGCATAGTAGCATAGAGTTTAGCTTAGGAACCAAAAGTCTTATCTAATCCACACTCATCACCTAAAACTTACTTCTTGAATCCTCCCGCCATATACCCCATTAGACCTGCTGGAAATACTTCTACTTTATACAATGTATTTGTCTACGTATAGATCATTGCAGTGCCAGCTGCAACACGAGCTGGATTTGTTTTCAGGTAACAGACATTGTGATGCTCTGGTGGACACCGTTTCTTGAAGAACTTGCTGCAATGTCCCGCTAGTCTAATGGCAGAGAAAGAAACATTGTACAGCGGGCTTGTTATAGACATCAAAGCAAAATGCTAAAAGGAATCATTGTACACTACAGACATGTAATAAATACAGCATAAAAGCCCTGTGCCCATAATGACTTCACGTGTACAACCAACACAGCATTCGCCACTCACAGGTGCAACAGCTCGAGACTACAGAAATCAGGATTACTGACACAATGACATACTTGTGTGTTTCAAAAAGCCATCTGCAGTGTGCCGTTCTTTTTTAAGGAAAACTTGTAGAAAACAGAAAAGAGGACTCTTCCGATAAAACTGAGGGATGTCTACATCCATAGTAGACGGTTAGATGGCAAAACCTTTTATTGAATAAAAATGTAGCGTCACATAAGCTTTTCGACCTCAGATGTGTCTTCACCTTATTAATGCTGTACCCAGTAAAGGATACCCTTCTCTTAGAACTGTGTTAGACGCAGTTTGCCAAGCCACATGGGCTCTTTCAATACAAGACTCAAACTCTACCTGTACTGTCCTATACTAGTCCACATGGGGTGGGCAACTGTGGCTCGACAAGCTAAGCCCAGAACCTGCTCGGCCATAAGCCAGTCCACCCCATCTCAACTTCTACAACTGCTTTAAGCAGACATGGATGACATGGATGACATATGAAGTTCCTATGCGGCTCCTGGCTTAGCGCTGAGATTTTTAAACAGTGTTGCAAATTTTATCCAGGTACAAGCAGCCTGTTTCATCTGAAGGGCACAGTAACTGGGGGAGTACTGGCCCCCACACCAGTTTCCAGGAGCCAATATAGTTGTGCCACTGGCACCATTCTGTCAGAAGTGCTGGGGTGCCTGGAACACCGGAGACGGCATACTCTTTGAGGCACGGGATGGCAAGGCATAAAACAGCTTTATAATAATCAATTACTTCACCTTCAACCAAGGATCTGAGATCATTACTTATATTGCCAATCGGTTTTAAGGGCTGCAGAATCTCTTACTGCTACATAAAAGATAAAACATAATAAAAACAGAAATAAAAGAAAAAAATGCTCATTTTAAAAGTGTAGATAAAAAAAGCTTTTATTGATTTAATGTCACAGTCATTGAGTTGCCGTCTAGACCTAGGGCTGCATCAGCGACTCCTGCAGGCTCTCTCACACACAAACCTTCAACACCAGAGTCCACGTCTATACTACTAATCAGGTGATGATAAACATCTATAAAGACATGGTGTATCCTGCCCATTTATACGCACATAACTGCGAAGGGTCTTTAACAAGACGCATGATGGGACCTCCTACAGACTAATTAGCGAGGCGGTACAGTGACAGTATTAGCCGTGGAAGGGGTGAAAGGACACATGGTGGGGGCCGTGACGCAGTTTTAGATCTGTGGACCCGTCCCGTTCCACCCATGTTGGCACTTTCCACACGTGTCCGGTACCAAGCCAGAGTCCTATGAACCATACAACACAGAGATTCTGCTCGCTGCCTCAGATAACCTTAACGTTTGGAAATTTCACCCATCACTGCCAAGTAAGTGGAATCCGAAAAGCAACACATTTATAGACCGTCGCCAAAGTCAGCCATGAGTTTTTGCAGGAGAGCGCGTTCTTCCTGCCAGCTGCCTATTTCTTCCTCCGTGGAATTCCACATCAGCCACTTAGCAATTTAACAACGAAAATATCACACAGACAGCCATAAAAACAGCGATTTTATGTGTGGTCCGTGAGATCCGAACACCGCAGTGTGTCAAACCGCAGAGCTCGAGCTTCATGTATGCTATGGAAGACCATAGTTACAAAGAAGTGCTCGGGAATAGAGTGCTAAACATGGAGCAGTAACTATGGAAACCAAGGGAATGTTCCAGCCGATTACTCCACCTTTAGATTTGCCATCTTTAAACGTGGAAGCCAACAACTTCTGTTACCGCAATATGTAATTCACTTCCATGATACACATAGAAAGGAATTGGTGAGACCTGCAGCGATCTGAAATGTTTGCCTTATTTTATAGCCCATTAATACGGTAATAACAAGTATCGGCATCTGAGATCAACTACGTTTCTGATTCTGCTCAGTAATTACATTAGAATCTTAGTACATAGGTCAAACAAAAAAAGCCCTAAGATGAACTCCCTTCTCCCGTATGAACCTTCTTGCTACATTGTAGTGTCCACTACCCGCTAGGCAACTGCCTAGTTACCTATATAGAATAGTCAGCTCTGAACATAAATATAGTAGATGCTCTGTACAAAAAAATGATACTTCCAATTTTCATCAATGTTCTATTTTTTAAAGCGAAAAAAAGAATGGGAGCCTGTTGGGGTAATTAACCCTGTTTTTGCTGTGCCATAGGTACTCAAGGTCATCCAGCTCTAGTGTATACAGCGGGGCAGCATATTTGTCTACCTGCGTGCGGCTCCTGAATAATTAAAGGGTATAATCCTGTGACTGTAAACGCCTACGGCAGACACAGAATCTGACCTAAAAACAAAAACAAAAAAAAACACAAAACCATCTTGTTTTGATAATAAACTCTGCTTTTGTTTGCTGTGGCTTATATTTTAAGAAGACCAGACCACTAAAATTTAGACAAAAAGCAGCGGTGAACAGCCAAATCTGCCTGTGATCTATAACACATGACACGGACAAAAGGGGTGAGAAATTATTCTACGATATTTATAACAAACTGCAAGTTCTCAAGAGCAGGGTCATCTTGGTGTCAATTTTGTACAGTTATTGTTAATTTTCACCGCCCCTATTGTACAATCTGTCGGTTCTCTATAAATATAACGTGCGTAACGAGCTCGGCCAAAGAACCGCACGGTTGTAAACCATCCCTAGTTCAGAGTCCATGAAAAGAGAAATGCAGATATGGTGTGGAATCGTGAAGCTCCTTTCCACCAAGAGAGATATCGTCTTCAGTCCAGCGCACACTATTTATATTAAATAAATGCCACAGAACAATGGCAGGGACACAGTGGAATAAAAGATAAAGTAATACAAACAACCATCACCATTCTGTGTGTAAGAACCAAGTCTATAATTTAAGTTGGGAGAATTCCATACTGCAAAAATAACAAGTAGCTATTCTTGACACTATTTGGTTTAAAGCTGGGTGTCCTAGATAAACTACAAGACACCAATTATGATTAACTTTCCACATGGGTTACAATTTAAGGCAGGTCCACCAAAACTGGAGAACCCAGGCCACAGATTTCTCTGCTTAGGTCTGAAGGGCAGCACCGCACAGTTTCATTTTTGTTTAAATATCATCGAGAGGCGGTGAAGTCATCCAACAGTACGGAAATCAATCTCACCAAAATCCTCGCCTCATTATCTGTACGGTATCACTTTATCTGAAAAACACTTCTTAATCCTCATATGCTTTAATACAGGGCTCGACAAATCCTAGGTGTTTGTGAGCCAAACCTATAGTTGGGTCCAGATCCCCCACGGCGCTGCAGGGGACTTGGATCCTCCTTTCCGGCAGCAGCGGAAGTCTGTGCGATGCAGACAACCCCGCTGCTGCCGACGGCTCCACCCACCCTCCTCACTGAACGGGGCTGTCACCGCCCACGACGGTCACTGAGTCGCGCTGGCCAGCTGACTCAATTCTATTTCGGATCAACGGGGACGGCTTCCTAAAATGCCACCCCTGTCGATTTGAAATAGAAGTCAGCCGGCGCCGCTCAATAACTTTTGTGGGCGGCACCAGCGCTGCTCACTGACCTTTGTGGGCGGTGCCAGTCCGTTCAGTGAGGAGGGTGGGTGGAGCCGCCGGCAGGAGCAACGGGGTTGTCTGCATCGCACAGATGTTTGACAGCGGGAATCCATCGGGGTCTTCGGTCAGGAACATTGAAGTAACTGGGGGCATGCTTGGCAGTGGGAGGATGGGACAAAGATGGCTATGGGAGACTGGGGCAAAGGTAACTTCTGTCCCCAATTTCCTATAGGCATCTTTGTCACTAAATATGGGACTATGGGAAGCTATTTAGTGACAAAGATGCCTATGGGAAACTGGGGACAGAGTTAATTAATGGGATTAATTAATGGTAATTAAAAGTATGCACTGGTGCTTTTTAGTGTGGGTGCAGGGAAAAGTGCTGGGGCAAAGTGTGGGTACAGGGAAAAGTGCTGGGGCAAAGTGTGGGTGCAGGGGCAAAGTGTGAGTGCTGGGGCAAAAGAAAAAAGTCCTGGCTCCTAACTTTTTTAGATGGCTCCTAGATTTAAAACAAATTTGTCAAGCCCTGCTTTAATACTTTCAGTCCAATTTACTATTGCTTTTGCATAGATTCTGAAACAAGGACTTGAAACAGCGTAAATAATACATACCTCTCCGTCAATCAGTAGCACTACATAAAACATGAGCTAGCCTATAAATCCGCCAGCACGAAAAGCAAACTATAGGTGACCCCAGAGCCTCCGGCTACTATATGTTATGATTCCCATGACCTGTCAGATGAACATGGGAGTCTTTCCCACAGCAGCTGTAGTAGAGCAGAGTGTAAGAGCTTGATCAGAAGCAGTCGTGGAATACAGAAGTGTATAGCAAGTGTAAAGATACGGGCAAGTCAGATGGAGTCAGAACTTGAACTCATTTTGTACAGCCGGACTCTGCTACATGGGATAAAACAGAAAATGAGAAGAGGAGTAAGAAGCGGCTTGGCTTCAGCTAGCGTTCCCTCAGTGTCAAGGTAGAAATCAGGCGTTTGATATGCAGGATTGCTGGTAAATGTGTGAATGCAGGAACCTGACTAGCCACACAGTCGATGTTGAGCCGCAATTGGTGTGGCACCAGGGAATAGTGACCCCACTACTAAAGGATAGCCAAAGAGACACACTGCCACTGGTACTGAGAATAGTATGCTGGACACACAGCCACTGGTACCGAGAGAAGAGGATAGTTCGTTTGAGAGCCAAGGTCCAGATTGGGGAGGTTGGTTCAGTGATGACAAAAACCAGCTTCTGGATGATGGAGGTCAGCGAGGCCAAGAGTTCCAAGGTCACCAACAATAGATCAGATCAGGAGTGGAGAGAGGTCAGAGGTAAGCAAAGGTCAGGTTCTGGGTAACCTTAGGATGCAAAAGCCAATGCAACAGAGATAGGGACACTCCAGAGGACACATAACCAGTCTGAAAATCTGAGCACCAGTAGGAGAGCGAGAGGTGGTTTTATACTGCTCAGCATGGTGATTACGGAATCTCAGCCCCCTTGTTGGTGACAGCACCATCATTCATGACCAAACATACTCTACTTGCTGGACAAGCTCACTGGCGTTGGACCATCCTAATGCATTGAGATCTCTCCTGTAACTGTCCTGCAAACTCCCTCTTTAGTTAATAATCCACAGAGGTGAAACCTTGATTCGCATGGCTAAGGAAACCCAAAAGGGTTCTTATCAGCTTCTGCGATATTTCATATGATCTTAAAATATATTCTATTCATTTTTTTCTGCTGATGCATCCAATATTTTACAATTCTCTTCTACCATCAAAAAAATTTCAGGGTTGATCAGCAGCAAGAACATAACTGTATAATTAGTGCTGAATATTTTATATATGTGCAACTCACATATACACACCAGACAATGGCACCAGATAGTGTCTGCTCTCAATTTCAAACATGCCTTTTGGCTACAAGAAACTAAACAAAGAGCAATACAAAGACAACAATTTTCCATGAACATGGAAGGGTTTCAAACCGGTGGTATTGTACGCATGTGATATTAGCCAGGAGTACTACGATACTTTTTAAATTATATTATTTAAAATATTACAGTAAATATTAATTTTAAATATTTACATATACAGATGGAAGACAAATTAAAAATGTAGCTTCAGTTTGAATGATGGGCTTTTCTCTAGCGACTCCCTCATTGTTAAGAGGGAAAATAAAGAAATAAATGATCTAGAGAGGCATTTCACGTGCTCTCACATGGTCACGTCATAAGATCCCAGTCCGACCAGTCCTCATACCCGCGGGCCTCCAGGTACAAAGATACATTGAGCAGGGAGGAATTCAGAGAATGAATCTTTGAATGCTGTAGTTCCTCCCCATAATAGTCCAAAGACTCTCAGCGTAGCAGGGTTCTTCCACCCATCTACAATTGCGCTTACCGGAGCCCATACACAGTTCAATAAACTAAACTGCAACCATGCGCAAAGAGCATGGAAGGAAAAGTCATCCACAAGACTGGAAGAAGAGCTTTCCCTTTAAATTTAAACCACATTCAACCTGCTAAACTTTATTTGGTTGAAATCCTAGAAAGCTTAACTCATGTTTTGTCTAAGTGGAAAAGCACCTTTAAAGGGACAATAGCTCCGGATATCAAATTGCACGGAACTGGTGTCGTAATTGTAAATGATCTGTATAGCACAGAGATGGCAGCGCTTAGTAACTAGATTCAGAGCTACGTAAATATGACCGCCGCTGTACAGCACTATGTACCACTAATTAGTGAATGTAATTAAGACAGCGACTTGATTAAACGAAGGGATCCCATAGGAGAAGACACAGGAAGCTACATAAAATTGGCTACTTGTGTCCTTAGCCCTTTGATGAACAGCCCTGCTGATAGCACTGATACCTAATTAAGAAAGGGACTGCTGGACATCAATCAGAACAAAATGGCAGCAGCTAGCAGTCACTGTTTCTTGTAAGTATTGTTGTATTATGGCGATGTTATATTATGTTCATGTATCTTTTTAACCCTTTCAAGACCGGGACGTACCACGTACGTCACTGCCTTTACGCGATCCAGCGTCGCTTTGAACGCTGGGATCGTGAGGGCGGCGTCTACTGACCGCTGGGTGTTCCCAGAGATCAGTAGCAGCCACCCCCCTCAATTCCGTGCACGTGATCGCTTTTCAGCGAATCACGATCACGGAATTTAAATATTTAAAAACATACTGCGGTCTTCAAGTGAAGACGCAGTATGTAATCGGCGGTCCGGAAGGGGTTAAAAGGTACTAAATGCTGCGTAAATTGTTGGTGCTATATACCGTAAATAAAAGATAATAATAATAAAATCATAAAAAAAAGCATTGCCGAGGAATATAGGAAGAGGCTAAATATAAATCAGGATTTTTATTCAAGTAAGATCTAGCAGTAGTCACATTAAGGTGGTTTGTGATACAATGGACAGGACAGGGTTCCTTACTTCCTTCATAGGACAAGCATGTGCTCTCTATTCCACAAGTGTGAGAAGCATGTCGGTTTTTAAAATCCTCACGTAAATCATGAAGAAAACCAGACTTTGGTGTACGCAGCCACTTACTGGGCCACACTTAGGTAAGATCTGGGCCCAGGCCTGTCTGGATTAGTAACATCATGAGACAATCATGGAATAAAAAGAAATACAATTGACCATCTAACAGCAATGATTTTTACTCTGTGACAACAAACCTACTACACTACTTAAAAGAACCAACGCTGTGAAGGTCACAAGAGAGCAGAAACATGCTGAGCCAACAAACTAGAATATTTACTCATACCCAGCGGACAGAGATCTGTCAACCAACACAAACCAAACACACCTGGAAATCCTCTCCGCAGACAAATAAAAACCCAGCAGCACAACACACAGCAAACTTTGTGGACTGTCGAGTAAATCATCCCCATCGCAGTTTTGTGGAACATTTTTCTATTAGACATCATTGTAGGATCTGCACCAACTCCAAAAATGCAGAATTACAATATGTACGGAGCTCCAAAGAAGAAAACATAACTCCTGCCATGTCCGATTGGTCAACATTACTTAAATGCGTTCAGTCCAGGTAATAAAAGAAAGCTTCAGCTAAGAAAAAGCCTTCAATCTTCAGCTAAACACAGTCCAAAAGTGCATGGAATTCATGCACACATTTACAGAACAGATGCACAGGTTAGATCAGGTTACTGTGTGAAGAAGGACAGATGGGTGACGATACGACATGGTGCCATGGAATGAGAGATATGGAAGAGCGGATAGGAGAGAAGGATCTTTAGCCCTTCACACTAACCAGGCAAACATTCTGCATCAACAAGAAATGGTAGCTTTTCATTGGAAGCTCATGTGCAACCCCATGTATCATCCAAGATGGTGGTGGACGTAGACTGTTACAGGGATGCCCTCCTTTATCAGGGACTGAGGATCTCAGCAGGTTAAAAGAGTAAAAGAAACAGTACAAGGTGTAGGCAAGGTTCTTGGGGAAAAACCTGTTTGAGGGCCAAGATTCTGCGATATTCTGCCCTCAGCGGACACACAAAAGCCATGACTCACTAGTGTTACGCAATAAGAAAATTAAAATTTGTGGGTGTAAAGTCAAAGGTTCTTCTGGAAATTATTTTGATGATTACACCTCGTAGACGGCCCCTCCCAAATAAAGAAAAAAAATCTAATCTGGTTGAGCAATAAAATTCCCATCCTATCATATAAAACAAGTAGACACCGGCTGGCATAAAGGGACAGTCTAATGTCACTGGCATTCCCTGTAAAGTACTCTGTAACTGCAGCAGCTGACCCCTGCTTCATGGTTCCACTATTGTTGTCACTAATTGGCAGCTTGAAGCAAACAGTGACTGGAAAATGCTCTTATTTACATTAATGGCAGCACTATGCACACACGAGCACTGAGGTCTGACATTTTGCTGGAGGGGGGGCAGGGGGAAGGCATATGGAGGTATTCTGCAGATATGTAGCGATCGTAAGCATTAGTATGCATATGATGGCTGGAGTATCCATTTGGAGTGACAAAGATGTCTCTCCAGTAACACAAAACAGGTTCCATAAACAGCAAGGATGCAATTCCAAAGTCTGTAAAATGATGCAAACGGATGTTGTTTTGAACGTCATGTTGTTTCCAGCATTTTCATTCGGTGGCCGCATGTCTTACAACATATGCCATAAAACACGCTTTTGCCGCAGAGATAAGCGTTAGCAGGTGACAGCCATGTCACAGGATACTTCAAGTGTTTCTAAGGACACAAGCAGTGAACAACGCAGCGGTGAATTTTACTTACTGGCCTTGACCAAGACCTATCGGTCTAAGTGTCAGCATGTAGAACAAGTATTTTGTCTTTGTTTTGGGTGTGCATGGTGTAGTTTCTAGTTTCTATACATATACCTGCTGGTTGGGCATGTGACGCGGCTTTAATGCACTTACCAGGTTTTCATCACACCTGCAGAGAAATACTAATTTTTATCTGAGAACCTGCAAAACACATATTTACACAAGGACTGGCAATCATAGTCTGGACCAACACCAACCATAATATGTTTATACTACACAGTACTCGATAGACTTGGGCGCCGGCCAACTCTTCAAGTTCGTCTTCGTGTTTATTGGGAAAAAAAAAACCTTCTTATTCCACTAATATTCCGTCCCTTTGTTCGGTTGAATATTCGTGTACATCATTCGTGTTCATTTTTTTTTCTTAGTTTTTTCCCGTTTTTGGTAGAAAGGGTTAATACAGGGTTACCGCGGTACACACTACGCAGCAGTGTTGGCTCCAGGATTTTAAAGGTCCGTACGAGCAACTCTATTGGTCGCCGGCAGGGGCCTCCTGTGCCATCAACCAACGAAGTGCGAACAATAGAGTGGCTCGTACGAACCTTTATAGTTTACACCTACCCTTGTGTATAATGCTATTATTAAATAACTTACATAGCGCAATCATATTCCGCAGCACTGTACAATAGATAAGCATGCCGTAGTGCATCACATAACAACTTGGACTTACAGGAACAAATGATGTGGAGGGCCCTGCTCAAAGCAGCTTCCGACCCATATATGTAGTATGGAAATCTAGTTCTATACAGGGCATTACAGTACGCACGCAAGCACAACTCCGCAACATTCAAACGGCTGGAAACCGGAAATACTGCGGTTATATTTGCATGTACAAATACATGCGTGACCTCCCAGCGTCCATCACCATAACACTCCCTTTGCATAGTGTGCTTAAATACGGAGGCTAAAAAATCAACTCTCTTGTTACAATCCAGATACCGATTAATAGGATATATTAGAGAGTGTTTGCCTGACAAATGTCTAGAATGCAGAGTTATGTCTTCTATACTTTCTTTATTTTTCTGTATACTCCTCCTGTATACACCATAGTAGTAGTAATAGTAGTAATAGTAGTCATACAATCCATTTAACAGCAGAGTCTACAAAGGATGCATCTGCGGGTATTTACAGAACCAATGGAAGCACGATCTGGCTAAATTATCACTCCATGTTCTTTTCATGTACAATTTGGTCAGATTAATACTTATAACAGATATAATACTTTAAAAATCCATAATAAAGATTCCACTGCATCAACAGATGGTGATTTTACACAAGCCTGGCGTAAAAACCCTGCTGAGTTTGTGGTATGAGTATGAGTATGAGTATGCTACCCAAATGGAAACCAAAAAACTAGATAAAAGAATGACTGCTGTTAGTTACGTGTCTATTAAGCCGTACCACATAAAACATGTTTTACATGTAGATGATGACTACATAATATAAATGTTTTTAAACGTTATACTTTAAAAAGGGAGGTAAGTTGTTTAAAAAAAGACATCAGCAACAGAAAACACATTGTCTCGGCAAGTCTACTGGCTGACTCCTCCATGTAAAAAATGGAAATCCAGGAGCAGAGCCAGCAGAACTACTGGTTGGCACACGTCACAAACCATTCTCACTTCTTTAACGCCGATTTGGCGGCTGCTGCGTGTGTAATTACTGAACACACATAGTAACCGCTTTACATGGTACTGGGAAGGCACGATTAAGTGTACAATATACGACGTGCTGGTAATATTTCCCGCAGCAAGGCTGTAAGGGTTAACTATGGTAATGACAATGGGATGTAATTAAGGCTCTGTTCGGCACCCAGGGACATTATTCCAGTTACATAACAACCCTTTTCAGGATTCCCCACTTCCCCATCATGCTGATTTTATGATAAATCAGAAGTATTTAACAGACGACTAATCGGGTCTACCTGGATTTGTAAAACTTTTTAAGAAATGCCTTTCTAGCAATACACGTTCAGCAGCGTTACAACCATTTAAATTTAGCTTCTTCTTTTTTTTGCCTTCTTCTGTTTTTTTTTTACCCACAGTAACTATGTAACAGTTACTAAGCAGTGGCATTCAGGGGCAAAATATAATTACCCAATAACCATTATATACTTTATTCAACAGATTTACTGCACTGTCAAAAACTGTTGGTGCTGTTAAAAAATAACAATGATTTTAATAATAAAAAGTAACAAAAAGAAGCAAAGTAACTAATACACGTCACAATGACTACTTTCATCAGCGAAGGAATAAAATCCTATATATTTTTAGACATGGTTGTTTCTTTTACCTTAAAAATGAGGTCCCAGAGACGCTTGGAGTCACAGGGACAAACGCATTGGGGGCATTCTGTGCCGGTGTCTGAACGGACGGCTTAGAAAAACTAGGACATTTTCATTATTACATATTTCTGTCAGAAGCGTTCTGCAAACGGTCTAAACGAGTCTGCTTGGGTTCAGGTGAATGATGGAAACACACCAAATGCTCAGGTAAGTCATATGATAAACACATGTGGAGGTCTTGGCTTTCTTGGAGTAGGTGAATGAGCGACACGTTATATTGAAATGTACAGCACAGGGAATGAGGGAATGAAAAAGTCATCAACCATCAGCAGCAAGAAGACAAGCCGGATGTTCTCCTTTTTCCCCGGTTATTTGATAAAATATAATAAACACGAGCAGTAAGTGAACCTATTAAATCATTACACGTGATGAGGCCAGTAATTAATCATCTACATAAGCAATAAAGCCAAAGAGATACAATCAACAAGGCAGCCTTCAGAACCAGTTCAGCTGTGCAGACGGGACTGGATGATCATTGTTCCCAGACAGGGATTCAAATTATAGGAGAATAATTGAAGGCTATTAAATCGGTGGCCTGTGTGAAGGCAGTACACAAAGATCATACGCACAAACAGCCCAAAAAAGAAAAATAAGGATGCCTTGTATCCAACAAGAGCATACTACTAACAAAAAATACTATACAACAGAACACAGCTAGACGCAAACATGTCACGTAAAGAGTTACAAGATCCTTGGAGTCACCAGTGACACAGATTGCCTTTAAACCCCTTAAATCTTTTTGACAGTCAGCGTTGCCACCGAGCACGGCGTGTTTGCCGATCCATGCATCGCAGTCAGCTGTTGTATGTTATAGAGGAATCATTTGACTTTGAGACGTCACGGCTACATTCATCCTACAGGCATTATGCGTGAGCCAGAACGGGTCTGATCGCAAACAGCTTTATGTAAGTGGAAATCTCATGCACTTCCATAAAAGCGTGGTTTTTTTCATGGAAAGCTTCTCTCACCACCCAAACCATTGGTAACCAGGCAGGTAAAAGGAGAAGGTTAAAGCGGCTGTTCCACTAACTCTTCTAACTAAATGCAGCATTAGAAACATCTAGACCTAGACTTTTCCAGAAAACAAAATCTTGAAATCATATAGAATTTTACCGCATTCCTAATTTTGTCTGGGGGGTTCATAGCGGTCACTGATCTGAAACTGAAAAAGCTTTCTAAACGTTGTACAGATGTACCAAGGATTATTTCCTTAACACTCTGAACATTCAAATGAGTAATTTGGCACATAATTTGAGAACCGATAAGAATTATTTAGTCCATCCAGTCTGCCTCAGACCATAATCAGTCCTTGGCCTCATGCAGATTCAGGATAGCTTTATGTCTGTCCCATGCCTGTTTAACCTCTCTCACTGTATTAAACACTACTACTTCTGCTGGTAGAGGTTAACTCCATGTATCTACTACCCTCTTTGGTAAAGTATATTACATCTAACATCCTAGTGGAACAGCAACTTTGAAATCTTTATAGAATAGTGTAGCGTGACACCACAGAATGGTGTGTTGTGTTTCCAATAGTTATATTAGGCCGTAGCCGCTGACACGGAGCCCTCCATTATAGATTATGGCATATTTCACAAACCACGAGGAGCTCATTTCTTTAGGATGGACTTTATTTAGCCACATTAGTCATTTCACCCTATTTAGTTCCCATATAATCGGATGCCTTGTGGGTTTAGATCCCAGAACTGTAAGGCTTATTATAAGACAGCATCACAAAAAATGCTTTGTGCGTATATATTATATATATATATAATATATATAATATATATATAATATATAATAGCAGCCTGGGGGACAATAAGAGATGCAACCCTAAATGTATAGAAAAAAAGTACACTATATATTTAAGGTGGAATGGTTTGGAGAAGAAAAAACAGCACAAAAGATATTGTATAGAACAAAACAAACCAAAAAAGGGTACATTTACTTTATTTAGTAGCCGTGGATATCTTTTTAAAGAATCTGCGGCTTTCCATTAACCAAAAAACACAATTATAAAGAGAGTAAGTATAGACTGAGGTCCGATTGCATTACAATAATGAAGCGTCTCAGACAGGACACTTTATCTATTGACAATGCACTTAAAGAAATGGCAAATAATCAAATTATTGTCCTTTACAGACAAGCACATAAATTCTGAAGGGGGTTTTGCACGGTGGGATATAAAATTAAATTCTACAGCCACACCTCGAGGGTAACAGTTTCCCTTTAAATGAATTTTACTAAATATACAATATTCTGCAAGAGTCATGATTGAATCTCATGTCTTTCTCTTTCATTAAAGGATTTAATAGTAACATTTAAATAAAAGGGGGCGGAAGCGACAATGCATTTTTTAGATGCGTTTTTGTACATGGAATGCAGTTTTTTGGAAGGGGAGGAAGAAGTACCCCCAGCCTCCAGAAATAAAAGCAGGGAATCAAAGCCCCTTCCCTTTCCGATCTAGGCCAGTCTATTAAAAGCATGGAGGGGTAATGCCGACTTAAAATTCTGAAGCTAAACGCCCAGGGGCTGTGCATACACATGCAATGTCACAGGGGCTGCCCCTCGGAAAACGCTCTTTATGCTGAAATACAGAGAAAGCCAAGCCGTTTGCCTTCAATTCAGTAAGTGAGTCCAGAACACAGAAACCGCCACAAATATAGAGTATTAAAGCCATATTTCATGTGAAAAAAGACCATTTTGAAGCTGAAATGTCCAACATCATTAAAAGCTTAACATAATCTGAAATACTAAACCTAGCAATGGGCTAATCCTGGGTCAAAACCACGTCCACCCTAACAATACATGCCGAGGATATTACGGCCTTCAGGGGATCTGCTAGCACTTCTGGTGGCCGATCCCAAGCTTCTCCTCCTTTAGTTCTAACTTGTCTCTCTACGTGCCACGGATCATTGGCACAGCTTCGTAGTTGGCTCCTGGGCATTGCACTTTCCCAAGATTCTGGAATATCGCATTAAATCGTCTTACAATAACTGGAAAAAACTGACGTTTCACATTGACTTAGCAGCGCTTCGTGCCGTCGCCAAGGTTTGGAACCAAGACCTGATCCCCAGAAGTCATCTTGACAATTCATGGAACGAAGGTCTCTCCTTCCAGAAAATCAGGTCCCTTTCTTCATCCTCCACTCCACGTTTTAAGTCACCTACGCTGAGGGACAGCACCGGGGAACCCAGGCTTTACTGTTCTTCCTCTTTACACCAATCTCCTTCTCAATTTATATTTACCTGCATTAGTGGTTTTGTATATTAAAGCTTTACTGTTTTTTCTCTGTATGCTTTAATAATGAAAAATCTAACAAGCTTCACGGAAGACAATCCACGTTAATGTACAGAATCAGTCAGGCTGGCTGACATCAATACAGCCAAATTGTATCTCTGCAAAAAAAGAGAAAATGGTCCGTACACTGTATAAACTACAAAATAATGGTTTATTAGAATTTGCTTCAAAATATCAAGCATAATTTCGAGGCGTACCAAAATAAAATCTAGGTTGGAGAACACTGAGAACCTGTATTAATCAATTTACTACACATACTTGGTTGTCATGGCAATACTAGAACGTATAGCAGAATGAAAGCATTCACTCGGATCTGGAGCGCTGCTCTGTACCCGTTCCCTTAATTACAGTAAGCAAGATGGGGGTAAGCATCGATCATCTGGCAGACAGCAAGTCCCATCATCCACAGGACTGATGGAAGCTGTAGAGTAAGAACGAATGGGATGGTGACGGGATCCCCCCCTGCCTTTCATTATATTTAGTAATATTGTTAATATAAGGACTAGAATATCAGACGCATATATCGTACCTGCAGCTGCCTGCTCAACATGCAAATGGACCAAATGGAAATGAATTTAGAATCGCAAAGAGCTGCGGAGAATGTAATTTTAAAGCTGCCGGATGCTGATTAGACAACACACAACATAAGTTATTGTAATCTAAAAATACTCTTCAAAGCTACGCTGAAAAATAGGTCCCCAAAGTCCCTTTCAGAGTCTATGCAAAACCTTGAAGAAAAAAAATGCATTTGGGATCTTAGGACTAGTTGTTTTTTCTATTTACTGGCCCCTCAAGACAGTCCTTGTGGAAGGGGAAGGGCAAAGCAAGCACACGAACACAATATGTCTAAAAACAAGACAAGCGTGTTTATTAATGGTCTGCACACGTCTCACCAGTAAGACCTCATCCAACCAGTATGTAGCGGAACCGCTTGGGGAGCAATCAATGACATCGCCAAACCCCATTTAGATTTGTTTTGCTATTATCTAGCAAAGCCTAAAAAATCTTTACGGGATTAAATACAGAAATGACCCACTTATTGTAAGCAATGCTATATTCACCCCAATGCAGCGCTACGGAATCTGCCGGCGCTATATAAATAAATGTAATGTCACTTAATGCACTGCATTTTAATGGATTTAAAGGGACACTCCTGCCAATCCAATATATGAACTTTAATGCATTTAGTCCATTTTGCTAATGCACCGGGGGGGTCAGAATGCCCCGTATTCATCGTGCCTTCCCCATCCCCTGCTGATGCCCTGCCGGGGATGTGATTGGCTGAACACATTTCACCTCCAGCGGGGTCTCTGGTATTGCTGCGGGCGGGGGGCTGTCCTGTAAACTGTCCCTTTAACAGTCATTACTGGAAGATAAATAAGGAAGATCTCGACCCCACTAATTCTCCCATTACTTAGAAACCCGGGAATTTCATGCCCCAGAGAGACATGGAGGTATTTTTTTTAAAACTTCCTCCCATTGTTGCATATGAAATTGAAGGCAAACGCATTTAGTAACCCTTCGTGCGCTGAATCAAATGCCAACATGCTGCGTTAATCAGCATCAGCAACCTTAAAAGCAAGTTATTAACCATTTAAAGGACAGAGAACAAAGCAATATCACAATAGCCCTACTGCACCAAACACGTTAACCAGTCACGGCCTGGTGATCTTCACAGTTGGTCGTCTCTTATATATCAAATTAAAGCCATTGCCCTGTTGACTTCAAGATCCATACTGGAAGGAAAGCTTTATTATGGGAGCCTTTGGGCTGTAATAAAACCCTCAGCAGATGCTTCCCAAGCTTATTACAATTAAACATCTTGTTTGATATACAGTCAATGCCAAATTGCATATACTATTTGTTTCCCTAGCAGACGTGAAGAAGCGATTAGATGCCAAGAAACTACTTCTGTAACAAAGAAGTAATCATATGAAAGCAGAGAGTATAAATACACCTATTGATCAGAGACAGAGATTTCCAATAGCCTTGGCGTTCTTATATTGATGTCAGCAAAGCAAAGTTCAAGAGAATTAAAGAAACTCCTCAAATGCGACAAAACTTTTTAAAGCGAAAAACAGAAAGCACTAAATTTGCACGTCTTATTATTGACAAATAAATAATCAATGAAAATGTATTTTCCTTAATGGAGACCTCAAAATAAAAGACAATCCATACTGGACTAAGGTGATAACTCCTTGGCGGCATCATTCACTTAGTACATAGGAAGTCAATTAAAAGAATTATTTACTGTATTTATGTACCACTTTATTAAATATGAACTCATACATTATTCTGAAAATGTTTTTAATATATATGGCCCTTGCTTCAAAAACCCTTTACAATTTAATGTTAACTCTTAACATCTACTCTTAACTTCTACAACTTATGGGTTCGGGGTCATCAATACCCTACAAAGAAACAATGTGTGCATCCCTTTGATAGGTACTTGGAGCTAAGCATTTAACTGTATTTTGTATACAATTATGACATCATCAGATGAGACGTATCTGCGGGATGAGCAGATGCCTTTTGTACCAAGTATCTGTGATCTCGGAGGGTCAGTTCTCTTTCTAAGTACAAAGAATTACAAAGCAGACCTAGTAAGGTTTTTATTCACCAAACTTGGGAAAATTATGATGAGATGCAGAATTTCCATTGGCCATACTATGTACCGCGAGCAGTTCCCGCAGGAAGGGTATGGCAGGGTTGGCCGTTCTTGATGCATAATTAATAGGCAGAAATTAAATTCTTCATCTGGCTGCAACTCACTGTCTAGTGAATAAACTCCCTAACAAAAGGTTAATTGTCCCAAACCACTTGAGAGGTGTACCTATTGAATTTTAAATATATATTTTTAATATATATGATTAGGATATATATCCTAATCATCCCAAATTGAGACTAATATTAAGCTCATCTCCCTAAGAAGACACCTGGAGGTGGATGGAGTGTTAAAGTACATGAGCACTACATAGAGATTTTCTGAAAATCTAGTTCTAAATTAATCAAAGGCTCATCGTACAGCAAAATTTCCAAAAAAATGGATCAATACGCTGACATCGCATAAATTAGATTTAGATGCTTTGATTCCAACCTCACCTTAATACTGCTTTAAAATAGAACCATAGCAACCAAAAGCACGCTGTATGCCCATTAGGTAAAGTCGGGGGAATATTTCTAAAGGGACTTCACATCTTTGACCAGAAACACATTGTGGAAGGGCCAGATTAAACATATGTGCCCGCTAGCCACCAGGAAGGGCCACCACATTGCCAGTGAATAATTAATGCAACAAAGAAGAGTATTTCAGGCTAACAGCAAAAGATGTCAAGCATGCAACAACAGCTCGAGGAGAACTAGAACCCCAGATGCTGCAGAACCCCTTTTGACATTAAGATGACTGGAAGTCCCACCCAGTCTGGAAGGAGGAGAGTGACAGGCAGCTGTTACCCCAAGGTGATCTGCTGCACCTGCCTACTTCCCCGTACCAAGCATGGTGATGCCCATCAAATTACAGCCACATTGGTACCCAGGACAGCCTTAACATAATGCCAGGGGCCACTGCTGCCAGGATTAACCCTTCTGCCACATGTCACTGTAATGTCACAGGCCCTAGAACACCAAGGGAGGAAGCAAAGGATGGTGAGGAGACAGCAGCAGCTCTTGCGCATGCGCAGTAAGGCGCCGGTGGATATTAACAGGCAGGAAGACCTAGCTTTATCAGACAATAGAAGAGACAGACCATCATCATCTTCATCACTTACCGACACGCAAGGGCTGGAGGTGGTGCTGGGGGTGGGGGATCTCTGCACCGTTACCAAAGCCATCTAGAAGGAGGTGGACGAGCAAGGTAGTCGCGACAGGTCTGGCATTATTATCCCAATGAGACAAAGCGGGTGTCGTTGGTCCTCCCCGTATAGAGAAAGATGGGGGAGCGCTCGCTGAGCTCGATAATACAGCTCGGGGCTCCGATCCCTGCGATGGTTTAGACAGGAAACCCCTCGGCAACCGCCGCCTCTCCTCTCACACAGGGAGCAGCAGCAGCGCTGTGTGTAACCATACACTGAGCATGCGCGCCTCTGACAGCCGTCACATGGCCACACCCGCTCGCTCACACCCTGTCACTGCCGGAGCGACCCGCGTATTCTACAATGGAATTTTATTAATGGGGCGCCAGCATTGTCACTTTGGCCTGTGCTGGGGATGAAAGGACAATATATGATGTATATGTATATATATATATATATATATATAGATAGTATATATATTATATATATATATTAATATATATATATATAATATATATATATACAGATTCTCTACCCATATATATTATTTATATATAATATATACATATATTATCTAAGTTAAGTTAGCATTAATACAGTAATAATTGCTTGAATGTGTGAGATGTATGGGATCCTTTTATCTGTAATGCTATTTATAATTATGTAGGATTAATCTAATTATCATAGCCTCCATTATTATGTACATATGGGAAATATTCATGAAGTGTATTATTTAATGAGTCTCTTGATAAAAGCTGTGTGGGGAATATTGAAACACTGATTATTCAGTAAAGATTAGGCGCAGCCATATTCTTGTTATTAGCATTACATTGTACAAGGTGCCCGGTGACTTGAGTCCTGGACATTAAGTCCCTCTCATGGGCTAAAATCGTGAACCCTGAGTTTAAGCCACACGTTCAGCCCCCATACATCACCTTTTATTGCCCATTTACTAACATTCTATTGCCTTTTCCCGCCATGAAACACACATAAAACGCAACATAAGCCCAATTGTCTACCACAAAAAATGGTAGTAGCATAGCTGGGTGAGGCAGTCAAGTCAACTGCCTGGTCCAGCGAGTGCCCATTATTATTATCTTTTATTTATATAGCGCCAACAATATACGCAGCGCTTCTTACAATACATACATTCATGGGGTATGACAGAACTAGAATAAACAGACTATGACAAGAGAGGGGGAGAACAAGCCAAGCCAGTTGAACTCCCATGTTGTAAGGCCTGTGTCTAGTCAGGGGGTAGGCAAGTCATTGTTGCTTAAGGGGCATTTAGTAAAATGTCCTTCACGAAGGAGGTTGCCGCCTGCCCCTGTTTCTCGTGTGTCTGATTCGGCTTCAGCAGAGCTCGCCAAGGTTGGTCTGCGCTAATACAGTGCGAAGGCCATCTCACCCACCTCTACCTAATACCTTCATAAATACCTCCAGTAGATTCTTTATAAGGTGTTAAGATTTATTTATGCCACCAAAAAATTACTGTATTTTATGGAATTTTATTTATTGAGATATATCGCCATCATGTTCTGCCGCACTGTACAATGGTATATAACATACATATAAAAATGCGGTATTTGGGTTTTCTTTACCCTTATATAAATATATATATAATGATTTATATATATATGAGGCCTTTTATCACTCCCATCACTACTGTTCAAAAGTTTGGGGTCACATAACTCTTTTCATGGAAAACAAGGAAATTGCAAAAGGGATTTCTAATGATCAATTAGCCTTAACCTGGATTAGCGAACACAGGAGTGATGGGAGTGATAAAAGGCCTCTGTACGCCTATGAAGATATTCCATTAAAAATCAGCTGTTCCCCGCTAAAATAGTCATTTACAACATGACCAACACCTACATTGTACTGATCCATTTCATGTCATTTCAATGGACAAAATTTGCTTTTCTTATGATATCAAGGACATTTCCTTGTGATCCCAAACTTTTGAACTATAGTATCCATTTCTACTGCAAAAGAGCTATTCTCTTCCTAATTTGTTAAATGTCACCGATTAGCTCTTTCGCAGTAGAAACACGATTATAGAAAATCAGTTGTTTATTTCATTCTTTTGGGGGGGGGGGTTAAATCCAGAAAAGGAACCGTTTGCAGTGCCCATTGCACTCCCTTCTAGCGATTATCCTGGCCAATTTCAATACACTCATCATGATGAAGCTTAACAAAATAATAATAATTTTTACTGATATATGAAATTATTTAACAACATTCTCAATACTGGAAACAAATCCAGTCGTACTAGTTCTGCTATGTCTGAGACATAGTAATTGTTTTAATTTGTCAAAACACTAATATCTAAAAGGCATTTATTTCCATTTTACAGGTTTTCAGAAAATGATGGTGTTCTATAAAATATAGTAATAATCAGAGGTAAATGGATACTAGTCACATTTATTGTCAATATAAAAACACAGACATCTGTATAATAACAAGAGAATGAGTATCAAGCATACTATCTCATTTACAATCTGCGCTCTCTAGTTTAATTTGATTATATTTCTCTTCCTTTCTTTCTAGTTATGTCACCTGTTTGATTGACTCATAGGAGTATTAGTGGGGTAATGGGGGCCGTTATGGGCCACAGCGATCACGTGCGTATATGCTCAGTTTGGTCACGCAGATCGAATATGGAATTTCTTCTAACTTTTAGCTCTTAGGTCTGGCCTAATCACCTAAACCACCCAAAATACAAGTTGGTCACTTCATCGTGTTTCTCCTCCCGTCTTTCCAGGTCCCCCGCCTGTTTTTTCACTTTTTCCCTCTCTCTCTCACCTTGCCCTATTTTTGGAATCTCTGTTTCTTTTATCATGTATCTTCCTGTTTTTTTCTGTGTCCATTCTGTCCCCCCCTCACCACCATATCGATTCCAATCTCCCTTAGTCTGTTTCGCCCTGTACCCCATGTCCTTTTGCTCTATCTCCCAGATATATTTGCTCAGCGTAACTCATGTCTTCCTCCCTGTTCATTTTCTGTGCTCCTGTTATCACATCCCTTTGCCCATTAAGTCGACTCAACCTGTGTCCCCATCCCTACCCTCAACGTAGCACATACAGGCCAAGAATTATTCTTCAACACTCTTAAGGGAACGGCAAATCTTTTCTATTTGTAATATAAGTAATGGCTTAAACAGCGATGCGGCAGCATGATGACAGCTCAGCAGAAAATAAAACATATCAATAATATATGGTATATCAGTGTAAGAATTAGGAATAATCTGAAATACAGCAGTGCCCTTTTATTACGGCATCAAGAAATACTGTAATAGGTTTCATTCAATTCTAATTCAGTACAATTTATACAATGTAGTTTTCCTTATTTGTTTATTTTCTCTAATCAGCAAAAATACACTTCTATTTATAGACTCCCCTCGTATTTATCTCATACTGGATACGCATCACATACAGACATAATATATGTTTTACCCATATCAAGTGTACACGCTGTATGTGACTAAACACCCCACCGCCAGTAAGGATGTGGTTTCAGGAAAACTACTGGGAAAAAGAGAAAACTATAAGGATTGTGTATATAGATATATATATATATATATATATATATATATAAAAGAAGGAGAATTACTCTTATACATCATACTATCCAATATATTTGGTTAGATGGTTTGTGGAAGGTTTGTATCTGAATGCTGTTGATATACAGATAGAGACTATGTGAGCTGGGCTTGCCCATTAAAGCCCACTTGTGAATGCAAAGTGCATGAATACACAAGATAACAATTTGTTTCCCTATTTGTTATGAATAGTATCTCTCTTTGGAACCAGACTCCTAATGTCACAGTGTTTGTCACATTGTTCTACAGCCCTAAAAGTCACAATATTGAGAACAACAATAGAAACAACAGTTGGATAAGACGGGCATGACAACCATTTAGCAACAAGGCATTAGTCAACCAATTGGCAATCAGAGTATAAAGCCAGGTGCAGTTAATTCATATTGCTTCATATCTCATATTGCTTTATTTACAGATGTCCCACAGCGTACATGATATCACTCTGGATCAGGAGAAAGTTCTCCCTTCTCCATTAAGGATTTGTAATGTTATAGTAAAATTACTATCTGGACTCCTGGGGATATTTGAAACATGACATTTTTTATCTTTAGTTTTAGTATTTAGAATTGTTCATTCTTCCGCTTGAGCATGTTGTGATAGATGATACATGCCCCCTGCTGGTAGTCAGGAGAACAGTTGATTTTCTTTATATTTTGAAAGGTGTTTAGTCTGGAAAAATGGATATACAGGAGGCCATCAAAAAATCAACATATGGAAAACGCAACCTGTCAAAGCCACAAGCCGTCGAGGGAGACAAATCTACTTAGCAAGCTGACATCCTTTTTGTGTACTGAGTAACAAAGTTTACTTCCGGACTATGGGTCATTACTGTTGAACTTTTATTTTGACACCCCGTCTGCTGTGTTTCCATAAGGAGGTGACGCACTATATGGGGCTTCACCTATATCCACCCAGCAGGAGACCATTTATGTTCGTTGATGTTGCTTGAAGTAGGGGCTCTGTTGCTTGGCAGGGCCATCAATTGGGACAGATGACCCAGTATGATATGAGTTTCCCTCCCAGAACACAGCCTTGAGAACAAAACCATCACAGTAGCAATACGGTGACAAAGCAATCCAAGCGAGATCATGTCAAATAATGACAGAAACCCAGCTAAACAGCACAAAGAGGCGATAACTGCTTTCTTCCACTATACGAGCCCTGGAAACAGAGAACATAAAAGAGTTAAATTATACGTAAAATGACCTTGCATAAACCTGAATAGGAAAACTAGATATAACTGTATTGGTACAAAGAATATGAAATCTTTTGTTGATACCTTTGGTTGGGCCAACATAGAAAAATAAAAGCTTTAAGAACCTTGAAAGTCTTTTTTCAGATGGATATAAATAGCTGTGAGAATTTATAGGCAAGAACGGGGATGAATGGGTAAATTCTTAGTAAAAGTGATTTTGTCATACTTTGGCATTCTCACTTTGCACCATGACTGGAGATTGAAATTTGCCCTGGCACAATAACATAAGTTATACATGTTACATGCTTACACTTTTGTAGTGACAACTATGCACAAAAGGACGGGATTTGCCACATGTGCGGCGACCGTGAGAGGCGACATTAGCCACCGGTTTACCTGATTGCCCCTAAGGGCCTGCTTGGTACCCCACCTGTGACAAATCACTCTGAACACACTGGGTGTATATCCAGCGTACACATTGGCATGATTGGCATTGGCATAATATGTTATGATTAAGTTATGATAACTTACATTATTTTCAATAAAGGAAAATTAGGCACAACCACCATTATAAATGTTTGTGTGTATATATACATATAAGATACACACATATGTATGTATCCTCACATGGTACTCTCTTCATGCCATTCATGTCAGAACCAATTCTTCATGCTTGCTTATGAGATGTCCGACTTCTGACAAGGCGGAGGAGGCTGGTGCTGCTGGTGCAATCGTTCCTGTACAGACATGACATATTTATGCATTTTAAATCTACTCTTTACGTTGGTTTGTTAATCAACCTGTGCAATTCTTGTACCCCTTTTGATGTTATACTAACATTACTGAGGTCCATATATTTGTTAGTTTTTCATTTTCTTGTAGTTTTAAAAAATATATTTGTTTCAACATATATATATAGCCCCTCATTGCTGATCACATTCAATAGAGATCCCATTATAGTCTAGACAGATCTTCATGATTTTCTTAGTGTTTCAGGCACTTTGGGCACTGACACCATCACAGGAGAGTTCCTGAAGCACAGTTACACCGTTACACTTCAGCAGAGAACTAGTGATGCTCGCTCCTGCTGACAGGGAAGACAGGCTACAAAATACACGTTATGTTATATGATATACCAAATACTATCCAGTGCTAAGGGTTATTTGGACCATTTATCATTGAATGTAATACTATGTCCTAACAAAATTCAGGGTTTTAGATTACATTACAGCTTGTGGAAAGTGATGCATGTCTGTACATACTGTATTTGCTTAGTATTGAGGGATTTAGGCATATGAAGTGTTTCCAAGACAAGTAAATAACATTTTTTATTGCATAGCTGAATATAACTGTGAAATATGGTTTTAATAATTTTCCTCACTTTATTATATTTTGTCTAAAATATTGTGTTATATGTATGAATACAGTCAGCCTGATGTTCTGAACAAATTAATATATGCGTGAGCAACCTAAATGATGGAAATTATATTTAAAGAAATACATAAAATGTAAACATATGCAAGATAACCTTCATCGCTACCGGGTTAGACATTAGAAGCTGTGATCACTGTATACACAAACATTTACAGGCAGCACAGAAACTTATGAATGGCCAATGAATGAAACAGCATCTTAGCAACAGAGAATTCTTCTGCCTGAATGATCGCTTAGCAACCTGGGCCTTGTAAACATACAGAAGGATCCTGCCAGGCCTAGGCCCAGAGTACAGATATCCTGGGCTATTTACTAATAAGCAAAGCTGGCCCAAGGAAAAAGGATAAACATTGTTTAAGTAGTCTGCTGGCTTTTAAGGTAAGTCTTAAACTAAATGCACGTTTATTACATATGCTGGCTTCATATAGCATGTCATCCACTACAACTCACTCTAACAGTCTGATATATGTGTTTTATGATCATTATCTGTAAAAGCTTATAGTAAACCTGCACTTTTATTGTAAGATTACAATTAAATTATCCTCGAGCATTAATATGATGACATTGGATTCTGTACTTCAGTATGCTATATAATAAGTATACTTAATTGATAATGTATTATAAATAGCTGACATTCCTGTATAATTTGGGCATGATCTCAGTTGCTTCATTCTTTATAAGTTGTATATCATGAAATTCCCTGGAAAAAATGACCAAATAATTTATAAATATGTATGCACATATAAGCAATTGATGCCCTTATCATTACTGGGGAACAGAGAAAAGTGATTTATTTTTCGTCAGACAAATGAAATATATATACATCCACAAAATTAAAAAAACTTTTTATTACAACAGATTCGAAAACTTCATCGACGTTGATGACGTTTTCAAATCTGTTGTAATAAAAAAAAGACCTGAGGGTGCACTTGTTTTTGTGGATTTCCATATGATCAGCTGTAGTAGCAGTCTAAATGCCTTTGGACTTGCAAGAGAGTGCAAGAAATTGGTACTATATATATATATATATATATATATATATATATATATATATTCTTTAGATAACAATCACTTTGCTTCCTTAGTGAAACTTGTTGGCCATTTTAGAGTGTTCTTCTGATTAAAGAGGTCGGTAGCGATGGAAGATATGGGAGAAAATGTATGTAAATCCAATGAGACAGATGCTGGGTGGAAAACAATATTCACAGACAAAATGCAAGAGCGAGGCTTAAAATTGCAACAGAAAACCATGGAAAGATTGAAGCATCAAAGAGCACAAGATGCAAAACTAAGGAAAACAGATCCACCAGATGAGCTGACCAAGGAGTGGTTCAGCCAAGATAAGCAGTCTGTGGACACCAGGGCTTACATGCTTGAAAATGTGATGCCATCTGTTTTGCCTGGGTTGGAGGCTCTGCTTAAGGAAGTGGAGAAGAAGAGAGTTCTGGAAGATGATTCCACCAAATTTGACCCTGTCAATTTTCTTGGAGAATATTTAATGAGAAATAACCCTGAGTCTGGGGTTGGTTCTCATTCTCATCCCTACGTCCGTGGCCTGAAGGAAGTAGTTGCAGATCTCAAAAACAATGTGTTTGATCTAAAGTATAATAGGTAAGTACTCTGTTTAAAATATATTTTTTACGTTCTTCTATATTCACTAGTACAGTGCTTCCAAGTGAACATAAGGTTTGCAAGTAAACGTTCCTATTCTTTGATCTGAGTATACAAGGTCTGATAGTCTTATTATCCAGTTGAGGATGAGTAGCTGTTACTTACTGAATGATACAAGTTCCTATGTTCTGATACATTGCAACTCTCTTTGGGGGTTATTTACTTAACAGTGAATAGGTGATTAACTATGCATTAGGAAAAGCCAACTAGATATTGCACAAAAAACTTCCTAATTCATCACTCCTTGAACACTGGAGATAGTATAAGATCTTAAGGACCTTAGATCTGATACTAGAAATAATCCAGACCTATATCTTCAGATGTGGCGTTCACATCTGCCTGGTTCCATTGATGTCTTCTTCTCCAACAACGCAACAGTCCGGATGATTCCTCCACCCCGTCGGAACATGTGTGATCACATCCACTTATTAGCCAGTGTCTAATTAAGTCTTGTTAAGGGCCGTAGTTTAACTGTAAAATAATAAACATCAGCATAAGTACTACGGTTGCAGACTTTTGGGACTCCCTGTATAAAATAGTATAAGTTAGGCTTTAATACATAGTTTGGTAGGGTTCTAAAAAGTGAAGTGCGGGAGATTTGTTCTGTTTTTAAGCTAACGTACATGTGATATAGAAAAATATATATTTGTTTTTACCAATGTGTTACATATTAGTTACATGTTGGTAAATCCACCTTAGTGCCAGTTTATGATTGCTGTACTTGTAACAGGCTTGGTCAGCTAAAAGAAGAACTGAGTGAAGCCCAGAACCAGAGAGTACAAGTGGCAACCATTCAAACTCAGGTAAAAGAGAGAAGAAAGGAAGCCCTATCTCTTCAGTTCCAGGAATGGACTTTGGATGTCAGCGGGAGGATCCCTCTAGCTCTGGTGAGTAGCACAGATATAAGAACGTGCAAATACATTCACTTACCTATTTGCAAAGCTTCTTCAGCTCATTGTGCGAGCTTGCCCACATTCTAAGTAAATATAAGGAATGTTATCCAGGAATGGATACGCTTATGTTGTGAACTATTGTGTATAGTTGTTGGGGAGTTATACACATTGTATGTACCCATGAATGCAAGGTCATGTTGCTTTCATAATTTGATGCTGGGGTTCTTTTGCAGGTTGTGCCAGCTATACAAATATAATACAATATATTACACAATTATGTAATGTTAGAATGTATTTACCCATATGCTTCTTTGCAATGTGATTATATGCGTCATTCTGTCCCTTTATGTGCAGGTACAAAGTGCTGTGATATCATTTCTAGAAGTGGCCCCTCAACTTCCACAGTCAGGTGAGAGATTTAAGCATCACCAATATATATTCTGCATTTAAGAAAATAACTGGTATAGTAAATAGAACTTGGTTATAATGCTCACTAACATGTAAATACACTGTATGACCATAGGTATGGGGACAACCCTCCTAATTATTGAGTTTAGATGTTCCAGCCAAACCCATTGCTAACAGGTGTATCAAATCAAACACATAGACAGCCATCTCCATAGACAAACACTGGCAGTAAAATGGGTCGTCCTGAAGAGCTCAGTGACTTTTAAACATGGCACTGCCACTGGACGCCACCTTTGCCTCAAAGTCAATTAGTGAAATTTTTGCCCTGCTAGTGGGGCCACTGTAAGTGCTATTATTATAAAGCATTTGGAGTAACAACAGCTCAGCCACAAAGCTGGTATATAAAAACCATCTGTATCAAAACAGGCTAATTTCTGCTTACGTTTTCCACACGCGGGGGCTAATGTGAGAGGCAAAAACTGGAAGTAAAAGATGTTGTTAGATTACAGAAAAAAGAAAAGGCTTTATTTGCAAACTAGAAAAAAGTTCTAATGACATGGGAAGGGCATAGATGATAGGCAGACAAATAAAATGCAGAAAAAAAGAACAGAAAAAAGAGCGATAAAGGAGATGGATGGTCTGGGAAGAAAGCTTTTCGCCTTTCCCTTTTTAACTTTCCTCATAGAAAATGCAAGATGGGGAAAGAGTATGAGACGCACAAGCAGGGGAAAGAAAAAAAAATAATGGCCAATCTGTTTTACCTTTGATATCCAATTCCTTTATCCCTCTAACCATTTTCCTTAGGGATACATAGAGCCACAGGCAATTCTGTCTGATAACTAAGCACTGTTGTCTGGGATTATATTGTGTTATGAGCTCATGAGTACAGGAGTTAAATGTCAGTATAACCTCATTTAGCCCCCATCAACTGCAACAGGGAATGTTCTCATCAGAAAGGGAATTACAATTATTTGCCGTTCATAAAAGAGAATATATTTGACCTTGTAGAGATCGACTTTATATGCTTCACTGCCTCCAAGTGATAGCTCTTTTATGAGACATCATGTAGCTCAAGATCTCCTCAGTACCACAATAAAATATGGATGCTTTGGTATCCTTATGCCTGCCAGAGTGATGGAAATTTAGGGCAATGTGCAAAAGCAGTTGATATCCTGTGGTATATGTACTTTATGGGATGATGATGATAGGGCCACCAGATGCTTCAATACCTAGTTAATTCAGATGTTGCTGCTATACTATACAATACTATACAATACTATACTGGGTACTAGTTTGGGAATAGGCTTATAAACACAGCTTAACATATTGAAGAGCTCTATTTGTGATACTTGTTACTGAGTCTGCACCCCTCAGTCTTAGTAAATAACAACACACTGACAATTTAGCATGAAATATGTTTCAGCTTCTTTAAATCGCACTTTAACATGACTTCACAAGACCAGCCTAGAGTAAGCAGGGCTCCCTAAACCGTCTGTCTGTGTATCAGAATGGTACAAATGTGTGTGTCTCCCGTGTGTGTGTCTCCCATATGTGTGTCTCCCATGTGTGTGTCCGTGTGTATGTCTCCCGTGTGTGTGTCTCCCATGTGTGTGTCCCGTGTGTGTGTCCTCCCGTGTGTGTGTCTTCCCGTGTGTGTGTCCCGTGTGCTGTGTCTCCCATGTGTGTCCCGTGTGTGTGTCTCCCGTGTGTGTGTCTCCCATGTGTGTGTCCCGTGTGTGTCTCCCGTGTGTGTGTCTCCCATGTGTGTGTATAAGGCCATGCATTTTGCTCAGAATGTCTATTCTAATTTCTGGTCCTTTTTCAACCTTTGGCACAGGAGTGGACTTTGACACAGTCTGTACAATGGAGCAGAAGATAAATCAAGATGAGTTTGTGGAGGTCAGAAACTAATTTAGGAGAATTATTATGCCCAAAATTGCCTATTATATATACATATATATTTTGGACCATGTAATATTTGCTTGTGTTTAATGGACGGAAAGATTTCTATTTTGCGCACTGTGGGACTGTATCCTCGGGCCAGGTTGTGGCACCTTTCTAAATTATAAAGATTAAACATATTTTAATATATTATTCAAAGATAGAAGTATAAATTATAGCTATTACTATTTTTGCTATGTTTGGGAAAAGTATCGCTTACATATTACAAACCGTAGAACAATTCCATATGCATATGAAAGTATGGTGGGGGTTCCCCTTTAGAAAGTAAATGTTCAAATGTTTCTGGCGTGCTATACTAATATAATGTTAACCTTTTTTTCCCTCCATGCAGTACGTTTATCCCTTTATTTGTGACTTCAGCACAGACACATTCCGGGAATTTCTGCATCACCTTGCACAATGTGCAGACATGTTTCGCGAAACCATTCGACATGACATCTGGAGGAAGAAGTTTTCAGATCTCTTCCTTGCATGTGACACAGGGAAGGTTAGTGGACCACTTTATATTGACTGTTGAAGGACAATTCACCGTATCCTATAGAACATTTTTATGAGCGTTAATGGGGAACTACAATGGGGATTTGTATTTACAAAACCTGGTTTTATTGTATTTTGTTCCATAGAACTTGGAGGCTGCCATTGTAGGCAGTCGTGTAATACTTTGGATGACTTTCCCTACGCAAACACTGCACTGAGCTGCTTCTTTATGGCAGTGAAAATGAAGTCCATTTTTCCATAGACCTTCATTAGTCAGAAAGTCAGCCTGTTAAGCCATTCTATTGCTTACCACATTCCGTACGATAAGGAGTCAGGTTTTTTGCTTAGTAGATTAGAATAAGGTACCAGAACTAGAATGCATACAGATGGCTTACATGCAGCTGCCTAAAAACGTTGCATTATGCAAAACGTAGAGCTGTTTTAAAAAAGAAACAGCGTAGTATTACTGAAAAATATATTTAGCCTGATACCAGTAATAAAGTATTATTATTTTAATAACTGAAGTAAGTAATTATTAGTAAGTGTTATTAATAAGGGATTTAAGGATATTCTTTTTCATTAAGAAACTGATGTTTTGTATATGGATTGTGTTGTGACACAAACAGGGATCAAAGTTTGGAATTCATGTACCTCTGATGTTTCAAGAGAACTGTTTTGAAATCCCATTTAGTAACTATGAATACTCTTCAATGTGGCATCTTATTAACTTTACTTTCTCTTGTGGTTTCCAGGTGGGCTTCCTGGACAGACAAAGGGTACTCGCATTGTTGGAGACTTTCTATGACAGCATAAATCTTGAATCAGAGGGGTGGCAGTTAAGAAACCCAAGGCAATGTGAGAATTTTATTTATTTATGTTTGCAGAAAAGCCTTAGCCTCGCGCAGTTGTTGGGTTGGTGTTATGGCTCTCCAAGTTGCACGGAAATCCTAATTTTAATGGCTTTTCTGTTGACTTAGGGCCAGTTATTGAACTGGATGAAATGGAACCATCGGACTTCTGGAGTGGCTTCCAGGAAAAGCCTTCAGAGAAGGATGAGAAAGATGATGATGAATCTGGAACTACAGCCTTAGACACAGCAGCAGGTCATATGCCAACAGAGATCCAGAACACTGGGGAGGAATTTACAGCAGATTCAGGGGAAGGTGGGACAGAAAAAGTGTCAGGATGTCTCAATTTAAGTATTCTAGATTATGGATTTGTGAAGTCTGACGTGTGACATCTATAAGAGACAGGGCAAACTACACATAAACAGGAGCTGGGGTTATAGGTATTGTAGCACAAACAGAGGTGCCTTATAGTGTTCAGCAATGATGTGCTTTGAAAAGAGTTAATCATTTTGAATGACTCCTTATATGCAATATATGACCAAAAGTATGTGGACACCTGGCCATTACACCTATATGAGCGCATTCGACATCCTACATGCACTCAGATCTAGCAGGGAAGAAAATTAATGTGGCAAAGGTGGCATCCTATGGCCATCACTGAGCGCTTCCATATGACCCATTCCATTGCCATTTGTCTTTATTTTAAACACTTGTTAACAATGGGTATGGGTGAAAAACCTCAACTTGATAATTAGGAGGAGTGCCCACATACCTTTGGTCACATAGAATAGTTTACTGGGAACTAATGGCTTCTAGGTGCTACCAGCAGCACATGGAAGGTACTCCCTATCTAAATATGGCAGGCCAGAGTTAATGTGATGTATTAATCATGAAGGTTCCTACAAGGGTCTTGTCACAACTTTATACTCTTTATAGTCTTTATACTCAGGACAATAAAAACATTGTATATACATAATTTTGATGACAGTTTGATGTTTTTTAGGCTCAACACCCCAAGCCACAGAGGCCAGGACTCCTGAAAAAGACTTACACTACTTTGAAGGGAAACCCTGGTCAGGTGTGTATCCTAATAACAGGCCATCTAAAGTCTGTGTCATTCAGTGAGGAACACTTTAATGTCCTGGGTGATGGGATAAAGGAAATATACTGAACCTGCACATTTAATATTGTGATGAGCAATAGAGTAGAATTAAGGCAAATAAGTGGTAGTGCATTTAGAGCTAACTTTTTAAATGTTATTATCACTCTGAGATCCAGAGGTATCACAATCTGGAATAACAGAGGGGGTTATTTACAGGTGACCTTATGACTGCTGACCTGGCAATCAGATATAGCTCGTATGGTGACAGAAGCCAGGATGAATGCAGTGCAGCAGCCTCAAAATTCACAGGTACTTTATTAACTATCACATATAAAGCTGTGTTACATGCGATATAACTTATGCATTGTGTAATAATAAAATACACTTCTCACTCACACAAAAACTAGAAACGATCAATGTACACATTTTCGTTAATGCTCCAACGTAAGGGATTCTATACCACAGGGATCTCCAAACTCGGCCCTCCAGCTGCTGCAGGACTACATCTCCCATAATGCTCCTTCAGCTAAGGGGCTGGCTGAGGAGTATGGGAGATGTAGTCCTGCAGCAGCTGGAGGGCCAAGTTTGGAGATCCCTGCTATACCATATATAGCCCTGTGGTCAGACATTTGACATCACATGCCAGATCACAGGCAACAGGCAAAGTTATAATTATTATTGAACATCATTTATTAAGTGCTAACATATTCTTCATCACTGTACAATTTAAATCAGGTGTGGTTAATAAGTACCTTCTAAAAATACTCATAACACATTTAATATGTGGAAAATTAAATATGTTTAACATTTACATTTAAATTAATAAAAAAACAAAAACCGTAAATGTTTATACTGTGTTAGAAAACCAGAATTTGCATTCAATGATTACACTTTATCTCAGCCGCTGGACCAGTATAGGTTGATGCAAACTTGCATCTGGAAAATTACATTATAAGTGAATTGGTAATGCACACCCTTGTAGGGCTTTGTAAACATTTTGTATTTACGGTAATTATTCTCTTGTGAAACATTTTTGTTACATTTAGATATTTCTTAACAACCCTTTATGCTTGTTAGTGTACAATATCAGCTAAAACTGAGCCTTATTTCAGCACCCCTCATTTCCCCATTGATTCTCTGGTCTTATAGGCTTCGCATGTATTATTCAGAACAGTGTGATTAGCGGAGCTATCACTTTATGCTCCAAATACTGCAGAATAGCTTTTTATCTTAAAATAGATCATGGGAATGTGGCTCTCAAACAACTGTTATCTTTGGTGATATCACATGAATGTTTAACCTAGAGAAGTTACAATTAATTCAAAGAAAATCTATTGCAAAAGAGAAATTAAAGGGGCAAACCTGTGTCCCAGATTTGTCCCTGCAAATAATGCATATTAAAGAACTTTGTACTTTCATCTCATTCTTTAAAATGTTCTCTGTGGTACAATGTTTTGCTCCACTGATCGGCTGCCTGGAATCACTGGGAGCACTGGGCATGCACACAAGCAGTCTTGTAGCCGGGGCTGACAGTGAGGGCATCACTTAGTACAAGGGGGCATGGAATGGGGCAAATGCATATGTGGAATTCTTCAGAATCCACAAGTGCATTTGCAATGGAAACCGCATGGACATTTAAAAGGACCACTTAGCTATCCTATTCATTAAAGTGCATATGATGGTTGATGTATTCCTTACAAACATAAACACCTTGTTATAGGTTATGCACCTAAACATAATACTTTTATCTATAAAATAGCTATTGTTTAAGATATTCCTGCTATATCCCCCTGTATGTCATCATCAGAGCATCATACATCGCTGCATTTAAATATCTCGGCAGAGATGATGGATGAGGAGGTTGTCGAGCTACACAGTTTTAGGCAGTTTAGTTCACTTTAGAGAACAGACAAGCTGAGCAACTTGACTTGTCCAAGGAAAGAAGAGAAGCTGAGTTGAAGGTGGGGAGGACAGGGACCACTACAATGGAGTGAGATATGGTGAAACCCAAGTAGGGAAAGGGTAGAGCTTTTCTACCAGAGCACATAGTCGTTATGCCTCATTAGCAGCACATTTGATCTTGATCATGTACACATTCTATAGAGCTGAAAATATTTCAGTATCATAACTGTTTGCTGTATGTTATTTGTGGAAAACTCCACAAATTGTTTGACTGCACAGGTGCCCTTTTAAGAAATTAATATGAATGGGCCTTGTCTTACAGACCTTCTCATTTTATCTTGGGCTCCCTGGTCGGGGCTCACTATTACATCATGCGAGCTGCATATTCCAGCTGCCGATTACACTGACGGTTATGTATAAAGGTGTCTGCTGGTAGCCAGCGTAGCATGTATGCAGTAGTAGTATACAGCGGCACCTGCCTATCAAACAATTAGCTATTTATTAGGAAATAAATCATTTTGTGCCTCCTGCACGGAAATAAACTGTGATCTTATTATAAATTAAGAGTTGTGACTTTTAGTCACTAAAGAAGAGGTTTGAGGGAGTTATGGTTGTAATTCCCCGGATTCAATATGCGTTATCAAAGACCAACTTTCAATAAATCCCACTGATTGAACTATGCATTATGCAGGGCGAGCTCAGCCCTTCTTGCTGGAAAAACTTGTGACTCTTCAGCAAACTCGCCTGCTAATTCCTGCTTTAATAGATTCCCCTGTGTATACAAATCTACAATTTGGACCATTTCAGATGACTTACTTGAAGTAGAACCCTCTTCTATGTCTGTTGACTCTGTGGATAAAAAATTGAATGCAATGCTGCTTGATTTTTCATGTATAAAAACCCAATCATAAAAATCACACTAAGGGGAATAGTTTGGAAATTGTGTGTCGCTAATTCTGTATTGGTGCTGGATTGTTAGCTTACAGGGCTTTCTTTATGTCATATATCGTCTTGACTTTGCCTATGAGGTTGTCATATTTTCTCTCCCATTAGATTTATGCCCGATCATCACGGATATCAGTTCCCGTGGTCCCTCTCACGTTGCTAGCGCTTTTAATGGCAGCTCGCTGAATTTGCCCCAGTTTGTGCAGCTGATGGAGACGTTCTTGGGTGAGGGAGCACCCTTACCAATTGTGGATAAAATCACCACTTTTGTACAAAAGGAATACGTTGAGACCGAAGAGGAGAAAATGACATTATTGAATAAGGTAATACCTCTATAAAGTCGGCGATGTTATTAGCAGTTTTGAATCTACATGAATTATTAGAGTAGATGGTTTTTTTGTTAGGGCAGGGATAGCCAAACGATTGAGTTCAGGCTTTGTAGAACTACAACTCACCTGTTTCTTAGCTGGGCTTATTTCAGTTTTACTTGTCAGAAAAGCTGTAGTTTCTTGCAAGACAAACTCACCAAGGTTGAAAGTGTTTTGTTAAATAAACGCCATTGGCCAGCCACATTGTGGTTGAGTATCATGAGGGTTTTAGCTCTGACCTTAATTTTAACTGAAGATAAAGTAGTTAGTAGTTATATGCCTGTCTGCTGGAAAATCCCAACCTGTTTCCACATATTATGTCTATGTCATATCATAGAATTAGAAAAAAATATCTAACGTAAACACTGAGGTTAGTATTCATTAAGGAATAGTAATCATTGATGTGGCCAAAATGGACAATCAGACTAATGATTTGCTTTTACTAACGGTAAACATTAGTAAATGTAAGTATGAATATAAATGTAAGTGTAAATATGACCGTTATTTCCTGCTCATTGATTAAATTATTTAGGGAATCCCTTATTAAGAACTCTTACACCCTCCCTCTTGCTTGGCACAGAGTAACGTAGTATAAGGTGGTTAGGTAGAAAGCTGGGTAATGTAGGATAGGCAGCAGAAAACACAGGCATACTGGTCATACTGGTCACACTGATCATACTGGTTGTTACATGGATTACATGCTTGTTTATGATCTTCCTAACAGGTCCGACATGAGGCTGTGATCGCAAGGCAGAAGTTGGTGCTACAGGCTCTTTTTGAGAAGTGGGACAATGAGGGCTCTGGTTTCCTGGAACTCGATGAGGTGGAGGCAGTACTGTCCAAGTACAAGGATGGAACAGAAACCGAGGTCATAGTCAAAGGTGAGAAAGTGTTTTTTGCTACTAAATTACACTTCAAGATTTTAGGAAAAAAAGTTACGGTTAATTTATAACACACCGGTGATTAATAGCAAATAATCCTTCTTAACATCCTAAACTAACCCAGAATGTATTAATGGACTTATGTGTTCATTGGTGGGTAAAACATACATGTATATGTATATATATATATATTTATTTATTTTTAATTTTTAGGAAGGGAGTCTTTGAGTTCCTCACAGTCCCAGCGTGGGAAGCTTTCAGCCCCTCAGTTCTGCACTTACATCATGGGGGTAGTCAGTGAATTGCCCGGACCCCATAATGAGGGCTTTGAAAATGTGGTGGGATTCCTGACGTCCAGCATGGAACGAACGCAGGCTGAGAAGATGCGAGGGTTATCTCGCAGAAAGTGGCTTCAACGAATCCAATCAGCTGCTGAAACCAGTGGTGGCAAACTGGATCCAGTATATAAAGCTGTGTTTCAGGCTCTCTATAAGGTAAAACCCAGAATAGCTACAGCAAAGTTGATGTTTCAGCTCAAATTCTAAATACAGTATGTATTAATCCTCAGCAGTACATCCGAACACGAACACAAAATGTTTTCTTTAATCACAATGTAAATGTCATTAACACGCCTCATATTGTCTCCAAGGATGCCGAGGCTCATGGGAATAACAAAAAGATAAGTGCCAGCATTGGCCTTCTGGAACAGGTACCTGCTGATGGAAAGTGGACAGAGGTCCTACGTTATGTAGCATGTACCTCTGATGATGCCGTGTATGTATTAAACAAGACATTGCATAAAGACATGAAGAACGTAAGGTAAGAAATAAATTAAACATCTGTTTAAATTATCAGTGGCTGCACACTCCTGTAATGTCCAGCCCTGCTAAACATAAATAAAAGATTATAATAACACTAGCAACCATTCTAACATCCTCAAGAATCAGTGTTACCTATGGCTCATAGGGACATTTTTCTTTTATTATTACTGATTAATTGGCTTAATTCGCTTCATGTCTGGTTGTAGTTTTGCGGCAGTGGACAACGGGCTACCAGTGCATGTCCCACGAGTTCAATATCATGGACACATCCACTTCTGGAATACAGAGCGCCCAGCAGAAGAGAGAAAGGGATCCCTCATTGTCCTTCCTCTTATGGATTGCCAACAAAGGGTGTTCGGTACCCTCAGCATTGATACTCTGAGAGAAACCAGGGATCGAAACATTTTCCTTACCCATGAAATCAGCTTTTATCAGGCATGTGTTCATGTATTTTCATGAGTTAGGCATGAGGTGATCTGCTAAGTGTCAAGGATGTTAATTTCTATGATTTCTGAATAATAACTCCAGAGTCGGGAACTTTTAGTACTAAGGATTTTGTCCGGCTACAGTTCCCACCACTCTTCTCTCCGACAACACCTGGATACCTACTGGTTCCTTCAATCTTGAGGGCTTGATTAGGATTATTATTTATTACTTTGTTTATTTAGCAGTAACTGTGATTGATGTCTTTCACTTTACGCTTTGCCAGGGGGTCACGCACATGTTTAGTAAAGCGTACCACCACGTCCAGATGCAGAGCGACATTCTCCAGCTTGTAAGCAGCGCACTTGCTTGGATCTACCCTCGTGCTCCCAACATCCATATTATCAACACTTACCTCATGGAACCCAGCGCAGACAAGGTAGCCAGCAGTTCAGTGTTATTATTATTTATTGTTTAATATAGCACCATCCTATTCTGCAGCGCTGTACAGTGAGTAAACAGGACATAACAAGTACTCACAGAACATCCCAGTGTTTAATCTAACTGCGTATCTGTCAATAAATGAAGTCTACAGATGAAGCATTCTGTAGAATTTTGGTGAAATAAATGTTCACGTTTAAAAAGTCACTTCAGATGCTTTTCCTTATTTGCCAGGCACAAGGTTATGTGTTCCGTAATATGATGCGTACAGACAACAGTACAGGGGCGTCTCAGACGTACAGTTCCCCTGCCATACTACGCAGACGTGATAACCTTTTCAGGTCAGTGCATGTGAAGGAGAATTTTATGTCATTCCTTCATATCTATAATGTATTGTTTTATATAGCGCCATCATATTCCGCAGCACTGTACAATGGGTAGACAGGACATATACACTACTTTTTAACGTAACGATTTAACTTACAGAAACGAACTAATTTGAGTGATTTTATTATTGCATAACTAGAAACTAATCATTTTTATATTCACACATATTCTCTACATATGAAAACTTCTGTGTGTATATTTAGCAAAGTTTCACATATTTTCTGAAGGTAATCCTCATTCCTGGGCTTTAGTTATAACGCATGCTTTAAACTACAGGTTCTCTGCCAGGCACAGTGTGACAGATCTCTTAATCTTGAACCGTTTGTTCTTTTCTCTGGAGTTTTCAGAATAAAATGAGTTTCTGTGGCAGATTTTAGTAATGGTATAGTTGAGTATAGAGATTTAAGTTACTAAGAGATGTCAAATTACTTTGGTAACTAAAGAAGACGGCTAAATATCAAGTATATTATATAAAATGTAGATGTTTTTTATTTCTTCTAATTCTGTTTTTGGCAGGGTTACGTGTGTTCTTGCATGCACATATTTGCACCAAATGGTTAAAAAGAAAAATACACGTCTACCTTTCACATATACATAAATAACTTGGATGACTAGAAGTTTTTATTTCTCCTATACTTCTGGAGAAACAGCTGTACTAAAACAATTTAAGAAGCACTATGTTGTTTTTCGTTACATTTAAAAGGCATATTATATATTAACATTTTAGTAATAGCGGAAGAAAGTTCAATGCTGATATAGGGGCAAAAGACAACTGGAATATTCATTAGATGGAGTGTTTGGCCTCTTTATCTTAAAGTCTACATTTATACCAGATTTGCTGCTATCACGCTGACTTTATTCGAAAAAAAAAGTTTTAATAAAAGCAAAAAAAAAATAAAAGGCAAATTGTTATGTTGTGATATAGTAGCTTTTTATGTTAACACTACTGTTACTTTAAGGCAAGTACATGTGCGGTAAACTTTGAATCGGACCATTTGTGTGCGTAATGTTAAGTTTTACGGGAATGTTATGGCTTTTTAAGATGTGAAACGTTGTGTAGTTGTAACTCGACAGTTCCTTGTCAGTGTTATATGCAGAGGCCAGCTGTGGCTGCTCCTAACATTGTATTTCATTTTCCTCTTATTTCTGAATAATGCAGAATTTATAACAGCTGCTAAAGACCACTCCTTATACAAAGTACAGAGAGTGACATTGTAAATGTAGACATTCTTTCCTGTAATCAGTCATTTTAAACCAAGAAAAATATTTCTAAAATGTATATTTACACAAAGACATTATATATCATAAGAAAATAAGTATGCCTTCTTGGTATAAATATAAGAAATCGTTTGTTTTCGGTATTTAATCTGTTATGCTTAGCATTATTTCCCATTTTCGGTAATGTGCCTCTTTAATGTCCCTCTGACGTTTTATCATGGCTCCGTGATCTTAAATTACCTTGTCATTAAAGCATTTAAATTGCCTATAAATTGCGATGACGTTTTTCAGCAAAGTGAGCACATTTGGCATTGATGAATTTAATCCAGCTAAACCTCCTCCTAGTCCCATTCTCTGTAACGGCCATAAAGCATGTTTTAAAAACATGTAAAACGTAAAGGAAAGACAATTGGACTGCTGGAAGATTGCAAGACCAGAGTAATCAAAGGGCTCAGGGCCCCTGAGTGGTAGAGGGCCCCGAGACCCCCATTATGTAGAAGACTTGATTTATAGTAGCCTGAGCCAGTGGTCAGCAAGGTGCGGCTTTTTCTGGGGAGCGGGTGGGTCAGTTAAAGTTAGTTTTTAATATTGAACAGAACTTGATATAAAGAAGAAAAACTGAAACGTAAAGGCAAGCAAGAATAAAAGAGTGCAGCAAGAGAGAAAAATGATAGAAAAAGAGCAGAGCAATTTGAAAAACACAGAAAAAAAGGAAGATAAGTCATTAAAAGAGTTGCAAAAAAAGAGATATGTTTGCTTGTCTGGGTACGTTGGTGCATGTGTTTGAGTATGCTAGTCGGCATCTGGGTATATTAATGTGTGTGTTAGTGTGTGCGTTTGTTGGTGTGGGTGTCCAGTGTGTTGTGTTAGTGTGTGTTAATGTGTCTGGTTATGTTGTCAGTGTCTGGGTGGGTATGTGTGAGTGGGAGTGTCTGTGCGTCTGAGTGGGTGCGTTTCAGTCTCTAGATAAGCTTGTTAGTGTGAGTATCCATGTGCATATTAATGTGAGTGTCTGGATGTGTGCAATAGTGGGAGTGTCTGCATGTGTCTGCCAGTGTGGTGTCTGTGAATGTTTGTGTGCATGTGTTGATGTAGTTGTGTTAGTGTGTGTGGGTATGTTGAAGTGCGTGTCTGTGTCCATGTGTCTTCATGTTCAGTGTCAGGTTGTGTTAGTGTCAGTGTCTGTGCGCATCTGAGTTAATGTGTCTGGTTGTACTAGTGTGTGTGTGTTAGTATGGACAAGACCGCTTTGTCCAGTTCAAATGTATTACATAGCAGACTTTGACCTGACTCTTCTGATTGAGGAACTTGGGGAAAACTCAGTCAACTCCTGAGCAGCGCCCTCATGAAACGGATTCTGACTCTTTAAATAAGGATTCATGATCCTCAGCAAACAGTGAAATATTTATTTTCATGTCCACTGAAACCTACACAAGGAACGTTGTTAATTGTCATTGGGAGCCTCCATGTCTGTATTACAGTCTTGGTCAGTAGTGATGTAAATCCTCAGATATCCCAGTTACTTATAATGTTTTGCTCTTCTTTAGGGGACAATTGGATTAAAACGTTCCCATGATATTATTCACAAACTGCCGGTACTTGTAAGTAAACGCTTTCCTCTGCTTTCATGTATAGGGATTACCTATTTAAGTGTGCGGATAGCTCCGAAGTAATCACAACAGATGCCTATGGAGAGCGCCACATTGCTGTACCCATTCGTGACCCAACAGGACGGGCTATTGGCGTACTGGATCTGAGTACTGGGCAGTGCTGGGAGTTACCAGCCCATGAATATCAAGACCTACAAAAGATGCTACAGATGCTGCAGGAAGCATGCGTTGAAATTCTGCAGCAGAATGATGAGGAAACCCAGAATAAAGCAGTCCTAGGTAGATGGCCATCTTTTGTTTAATAATATTTAGTTGGTCAGTGGATCAAGAAGAGATTCGCTGCTACCCCCTTTTCAGCGGCTTCTCACACATGTTCTGGATAATTACAGCATTGTGTATGCAGGGTGTATGGGAATATATGTTTGGGATAACATTGTCTTCCATCACCCAGAGTTTAGCATGTACTAGCTTGGACAGTCTTCAAATAGACTTTATAGACTTTCTATGTATTACCACTCACAGCTAGAAATGTTGCAGTAAAATATATATTCTCCAGACTCCATGTTTTTCTCCAGACTGCTACTTTTTTTGCGCTGTAAAATTCTGATTTATAATGAAGGCACATTTGCGGTGCAATGTTTTATTTTACCCACAAGGTGGTGCTGTTACACCCACAGTGTGGAATAAAGTAGACTGAAATTTGAAGGAAGTAAGGGATTTTCTTTTATTAAAAACACATAAAACAAATATAGTCAGCATAGCTAGTAAAGTGTTTTCATTTATGTTACCGAGGTCCTGTCAGTAAAAATGAAGCTTAGATGCTCCCCTAGTTTTCTGTGATCACGGTGATTTGCCAATTGCTATAATTCACTGACTCTGAAAGTCTCTGTGAATACATTACAGTTTTGTAGGAGACAATTTCTTTAAAGGTGCTTTTTCACTTAGATACACCATTAATTGAACCCTCTGGTATAGTATTCAAACAAACCTCAGCAGATCTGTCATTTTATTCTTTCCTCTGTATGATTTAATTACCGTACATAGAAAGGAACAGAGTAACTTTTTAAGAAGCTTTTTGAGTTTCAGGGGCAACATTCTGTAAGTGCCTGCTTTTGTGCCACCTGCTTCTCAGGCAAAACGTATTCATGTGACTCGATTAAAGAGTTATTTCTGTGAAAGGTTTAGACATTCAACAGTACTGGGAAAGCTTCTAATGTAGCATCTAGTTTATATTTTGTTAAACTCAGCAGCGCAGATGGAACAGCACCTTTAAAATGCAATTGGCCCCTGTATCACGTTTCTTTACTCCATGCTAGTGGTCTTGTATAGGTGCCGGGAGATCTGTGACTTGGGTAGAACAGACCTCTGTTAATTTGCTCCTGTATTAGCCATATATTGTCAGAAGTAAAGTGAAATGTTATATTACTATGTGGTTTTGTGTTTGCAGAAGCAGAGCAAGCGGCAGGCCAGAAGAGGATGGGAGTCCTGTTTCATCGCTTTATGCTGCAGGACCTGCGCCAGTGCGTCAGCAAACTGGACCACAAGTCCTTTGCGGAGCTGAAAAGTTACAAGGAACCACCAGCCATGGTTCATAGTATCCTAAAGGCTGTCCTACTCCTTTTCAGCCCTGATGGGACTGAGTCTGAAGAAATTCATAGCTGGAACCAATGTAAACTGGTAGGAGGAAGCATTCAAATATAATAATCTAAGTCGATATATCATGTATCATGTATAGGACTTACCGTGTTACACTTGCACACACATTAAATGGGGTATGCTACTGAAACACGCACAATAAGCCTGTTGAAACATGTTGATTTTATGACATAATTGGTAAGGTTAATGAGAAAATACATGGAGGGATTAATCAGAATCCCCTCTGTGCTGAACATACCTCCCACTCACCTGTGTGCATGCACGGTATACTGACCACAAGCCAGCTCCATCGCAAAAGGCGAAAGGTGGCCAGGACGGGTGCCAAATGCAGACAGCAGAGGGGGCTGTACACCGCAGCAATTTTAAGAAGCAATGCCATGTGTTTTATTCCCGTCCTACAAATACAGAATGCACATTAAAGAATTACAAGATATTATATTATACATTCTTCTTTGGTGGGACTGGATGGAACATTATACTGTCTCTTTAAAGTTCAACCTTTACAATACATTTGTATTGATTCGGATGAATAAATTATTAAATGGTAACCTGACCAGATTGTTCAAATGAAATCTGACGATAAGAGATACGTATATGATTATTACAAGGGGCATAATATGATGCAGATGACCAGCTGTGCTGAACCATGGCATTCAATAATTTTTTTTTAAAGTTATTTTAAAACCTTAATGTCTTTTTAAATGTGGCACTAAATAATTCTCACAATACAGAACCATACTAAATTATCTCAATGGTACTTTCAGAGGAAAGTTGGTGTTGGTAAATATTTAGTAACACAAGTTAGCTTCAGGTTCAAGATGATTTCTTTAGTTCATCAGACATATGTTTAGAATCATCACTAACCACATAATAATATACTGGATTCAGAAAGAGTTTCTAATAATGGGTTATGGGTAGGGAATACATTTTTCAGGATTCTGGCACAATGTCTATTTTATTGTCTAATACCGCAATGTCTCTTGAACTGCTGTTTAATTCCAGCAATTATCTGCAAAATCAAATCTGCCCATCAACACTCAAGCCCGTTCAAGACTATTGCACATCGTGGTAGAAAAATAAAATATGTGTATTTAAAGTATGTTGCAGAGATGCATATTAGTATCAATCATAGTAATGTGCAAGCCCCAAGATGCTTCATTCAATTCATGTTTACAAGCTTGATTTTTTTCCTCTATGAATAAAGAATTAAATATTTCTATGTAACCTGTACAGGTGAACATTTAATAAAGTGGTCTTATCTCCCGCACATACCGTAATCCACTTTGACCACAATCACTTACCATCAGTACAGCTCGTGATCAACTTCCAAAGATGAATATGATTTTAAATATCACTCATTCATCTGAAATTCTAATGTCTTTTCAGAAAGTTAATAGTGATCTGATTCGGAAGATTTTATCTTATGATCCAACAGCTCGATCTGTGCAGGTCAACCCTGAGATCCTCGCTAAGTATATCAAAGGTAAATATCTCCAACCTCTTACTTAGTGATGTACACGTGTGCTATTTTGACGTTATTAAAATACAGCTGTATTCATGTAATGGTAATATATTTATTCAACAATTCAGCAGCAATTCGAATAACATTTACTAATGCATTTGCCGCCCCCTCTGCATGAGTACAGAATAAATGCCAGCATGCAGCCGTTCTTTACCTCCTGGCCGGCCGGCCGGCCACTTTCCATCCTTTTACCAACACCCTCTTGTTTGAGGGAACAAATAATTAACTTTTTTATCCTTAAAATATGTTTTTGGTTATAGAAAAGGTAAAGCAAATATTAATGACATCATCCAGAAGTATATCCAGCTCCTAGGGCTGCCCAAAGGTTTATGAAATAAGCTGCTAATAAATTTGTAATTGGGTTTATTTTATCTAATATAACTGCATCTAAATGCATTTTTGACTTGATACATATGCAATGATGTACTCATTCATATTTACAATAGAATAGATATATGGAGAGGGAGGCCATGCACAGCCTGCAGGGAAGTCCTCACATTTTGTATTGCATCTGTGATGCTAACCGGTGCACACGCGTGTTACAGGTATACCCAGAGGAGCAGTCTGGAAGCATGGCTCCATCCCAGCCGAGCACCTCTATAACTGGGCTTTCACCTGCTTGTCCCTACTGGAGCTCACTCAGAAAATGCAGAACACCCATCCACCCTCCCTGACTTCATGACAAGCGCATGGAATGTCTGACTAAATGTGTTTTCATAGTTTGTTTCTTGTTTGGGTTGAGGTTTAGAGGATATAAGAGTGTTCTTAAATGTCATACTGAGATGATAAGCCCTGTCTCGGAATGTTAAAAATTATTAAAAACATTTAAAAAAATTAAAACAAGTAAAACTTGTGGCTTGACTATGGACATATTCTGGGCTCAAAGAAGCCCTCTAAAATGCGCTCAGTTTAGGTGGTTAGTTAAAGAATAAAAATGTATATGGCTGTAGAAATATTATATATGTAATATATATATATATATATATAAGTGAGCTTTTGACCTCCGAGAAGGCTGAAACAGTAACTCACTGGAACGCAGTTTTTGCAATGATAGGCTAGCCTTTGGCTTTCAAACTGTTGAGGAGTTGGGACTAGCCACGTGTGTAGGAGAAAGGTAGCATGTAGGTAGAAAGAGTTGGAGGTAGACAGCAGTTAATGCCACTCCCTTAGCAATTAGTTTTGGGGATATTTCCATGTATGCCTATAACACCCAGTCTTACTAAGTAACTAGCCAAGCATCAAAGAGCAGCAGTCCACAACACTGAAAGTGCCAGAGGCCAGCCATCACTGATTTAAACACATGTCAATGTAGTTTTTAATGCCAAACAATAAACTCATAATGCCATTGCATGGTAGTTGTGGCTCCTAAACATGTCCGATATTGCTTCTGTTAGTCTTATTAAAAAGGAAATGTGTCCCATGCGAAACATGACATGCGCAACTTAAGACCTTGGCTATGCTGGCCAAAATAGCACCAGAGGCATCACTACAATATAAGCAAAATAGGCAGTTCTTTAGGGTGCCACCTGCCAGGTGCTTGTGGCCCTCAAACTCCCCAAACAATATGACAAGTGCTTCAAACTGACATCTTAGTTACAGATAAAAAAGCAGGACCACAGGTGACTTTGGACACTATGGAGTCTTTCCACCAAGCAGTGGCGACTCTAGAAACAATATATAGGGGGGGCACACAAGATACCACAGTCAAACTGGGGGGGCATTCATAATTTCCAAAAGTAATGTGCTATGGAATTATACTTTTGTTATTGGGCTAAAATAATACTTGGTCATTCAACACGGGAAGCCTGAAGCCACAATTGAGTGCGACTAATCCTTGAAATAAATATTATAACACAATAACCTTTTCCACTAAATGATTTCAGGGCCTTGAACGTTTTGTCGTTTTGAACGTTTTGTCCCCTGAAGTCACTACAACTTCAGGAGGGCACACATTCCAACACAGGCTCTGTCACACCGACACCCAGACACACACATCAGGACAGGCTCTGCCACACCGACAACCAAACACACACACACCAGAACAGGCTCTGTCACACAGACACACACACACACCAGGAAAGGCTCTGACACACTAATACCCAAACAC
>VKOC01001316.1:0-101335 GCA_009364415.1 Spea multiplicata | reverse complement strand
TTATACTGATATAGCTACTTAGTATATCATAGTATAAACAGAGCTTTGTGATAGCAGTGATTAACTTTTGGGGGTCGTGGGATGGACAGGTCTGGGTTAAGGTGTAGTTGAGAGAGTGATCCTCTCTCATGGCATCCCTGTTGTGTATATTGAACTTTTGAACTCTAAAATTGTTATTCCACTTGATGAATGCAAATCCCATTGCAATTTGTGCTTAGCAATGAAGGAGTCAAGCCTACTGTTTCAATGATTTATAATGTGCACATGTGGTTAGAAGATTATAGAGATTGTCTGGTACCGTTTCCAACACATTAGAGCATTATGGCCAACAGACTTATCCTGCTGTGTGTCTAATATCAGCCCGACACGAGCAGGGCAAAACAGAGAAATGCTACTTGGATTGAGATTACCAACAACATATATGACCGATTAGAAAAACAGACAGCGCTTTTGCACACAACTGTTGATGAGGGTAATTAGGATTGGAAATCCTAAAAATGGACAAATCATCATATTTGTGGGTGTTACTTTTACCACAACACTCAATGGGGTGTGATGTCACCCACGGGTATATAGATAAAATGTGAGCATCATCATAGCATAGGTAATAGCCCAGCAGCCAGGCTATAAGTGTGTAGAGTAAGTGTGATAGAGTGAGTGCACATTAGTGTGAGTACTAAGGAATGAGTGTACCGGGAGATGGTCAGGAGCCAAGGGTAGCCTTACTTGCCCCAAGGCCAGAAGGTGCCAGCTCCCCTGACCCCTAAAGGTTACCACCAAGACATGAATAGGTTTACTGTATATCTAACTCTGTTTGAGACACCGTGTAGATGCAGAACACTTACTACCCGACGTCATCTTAATACAGAAAAAGCTGCCTAAGCAGGGTTGTACTTATTGTCCATGTTTTCAGAATCCTGTTAAATGTCAAACCTACTTCAAAGTATTCTTGGTTTCAGAATCAAAACCAGATTACAAGTTGCCAAAACAAAGAAATGAGCAGTCAACTAAAAGGAAATACGAGGATTTGTTTATTTAGCCATGCAATATAAATGTTTACTTTATTAGTAAAAGAAAGTTACGCTATCAAGGCAAATCTGAATAATATCATTGTACAATAAAACAAACCTTTGGTACTGTGATACACTCAAACCCAACAAGCATTCCAAGGTCCTTGAATGGGCACAAGCGGAGAAAGAGAGAGAAAGGGGGATTTGGGTCTCAAAGAGGAACTGAGCCTCCTAAGGAGGAACACTTGGGAGGTCTGCCCCTACTTCTAATAAATTCCCCTCTCTACTTTACAGTTAATTTAAAAAACAGCTACTTACATAAATTACTTACATAAATTAGTAGGAATTTATTAATATTGCATACAGTTTATGTTTGTGTTATTGTCTATAACATGCCTGAAGCCATTTGATTTGTATTCTTCCACCTGGCACTAAAGGATGACGATAGACTATTCCTTTTGAGACACAAATTGTTTCTATTTTTTTAGGTGATAGGGGGGCATTCTTGTGCTTTGTTTGTACTTCTTCTAATCATCAATGTTCTTCCCTTTACTGTGGTTTCACAACATGTATTATTTCATATGAGCTGAATTAAACTGAAAGGCTCTCCAGCCCCCCACTGCACCAATGTAAAAACATGGGTTGAGAATGTGACCTCCACTCCCTGCTTTACTAATTGACTACAATATTAAGATAGAGCGTATCTGAATGACTCATTTTACGTCCAAGTAATTTAATAGCTGCTACAAAACATGATCAATAATAATGTTATTATAAATGTTTTATAACCAGGGATGGGCACAGTTGAAAAATGTCACAAAGGGCTGTGTAAAGTGCTACATTTGCTCCTCATAAAATGACGGATTTTACGTACAAGGGTCCAACAAAGATAAGCAGTCTATAGAAGCCAAACTCATATTAAAACCGCAGTATCACATATACATGAGCAAACTGTAAATTCATACCGCCCTTACACATCTCCAAGCTGAAATTGATCTTTAAGAAGTTACTGTGTCGTGCCTGTACCCCTGTGTTTGTGATGCCGTTTGGCACACCAGTAGTTTTATGTATAGTTGAGAGCGTTTCACATTCCTCGGTCAGGACTTCTGCCTGGAGTTCTGACATCATAACATCGCACTGCATCTCTGACTGCATTATATAAAGACATGTGACATCACATTCAACCTGCTCAATGCCCTGAAATACACATTTGCGCCAGATTAAAAAGGATTAGCGTGACAAGCTTCCAATAGTCTGGAAACTGGACTGTAGAGGAACACAAAGTTAGTTATTGTCTCATCTTGGGAAGACATCAACATCATTAGTCCCAGTATCGGGACTATGCAACTATGTTTAATAACATAAGCTTTCAGGGCATTGCCTGTATGCCTGAAGAAGATATCCCAAGGGTCTTCAATGGTAATGTGATTGAGATATTTTTCTTTTAACAAACTATACAATATCACAGTTCAATAAGGACTCACTTTTGAGGATCTATTGAAAACAAGCATTTTACTTTGCATACCCCATTTATTCACGCTGACTTGGTGATTGTAAAAGAGAACTGTTAAGATGAAGAAGCGTAGTCATTTCACTTCACATCAACAATTCTTTCCCCTGGAATGTGGATAATAAAGGGCATGTGAAAGTGCCCTGCATACGTCAATCAGGTAAGCAAACATGCGCTGCTCACTGACTTGCCGCTTCTAACATAACAGGTTAATTTAATGCTATTGGCACAGCCTGTGCTTTAACTAGTAAGAGAGAGCTGCCAAGGCCATTTCAAATAGCTCAATAAAATAAAAGTGGGTTAACTATTCTCTTTTATGAGATTTATCACTCCGGTTTTCTTTTGATATTTGCATTTGCTGCAGTAGACATTTTTTCCCCCTTTCTCTTTGATAAAATCTTGTTCCAGTCCCTAATATCCACTGAGTTCCAGCCACAAACTTAGTAAGAACTGGCTTTCCTCCAAGGAAATAGAGATGCATTCAGCCCATCTCCCTAAGCAACAGAGTTGGCACACTTGATTCACCTTAAGAAAAGTCATACCACGCATGTGCCCAATAATTCACAATAAAGGCAAAGGGGTATATGGCAAAATTATCCTTAATACCAGATTTTCTTCAAAACAGACCGTAGCTGCTTAAGCTGTGATACATTATAGCACCATGGCTGGAAAGAATACAGTGGAGAAATTAATTGTAAGACCCCCTACTATTGTATAGAAAAAGTAACCTATCATTCCTTGTTACAATAGGTGTCTTGATGACTGCGTGTGTGCTTGATTTTATACACCTGTCAAATTCAATAATTAGGAAGGGTATCAAAATATTTTTGTCCATGTAGTGTATATTATACTGGGTGAATAACAAATGAAAGATTATGAGTGTGAATACCCCTACAGAAGCTTTGAACAAAGCACTGCCAAAAAAACTAAAAAGATAAAAGCATATTGCACCATTTCGACCTTGCTCCATTGTGTTAAAATCCAAGGTGCTTTACCACCAAGGAGTTTGGAAGAAAACATAATAATAACAGTTAAGATTGTTGTACCCGTTAGTACAGGTAGTTTATAACATATAATAAAACACATGCCCCGCATTTGGCAAAGAATTGTTATAGCTACAAAGAGATGTGTAGTATGTCGACATGTAGTAATGTGTAAGATTGTTTACTACGTAGATGCAAAATAATTAGGGGGGGTTGCTGGTGCAAGACACTGGGGTCTGCAAACCCCAAATGGTCCAGTAAGGTAGACCATTGGATCTTACTTAACTGGCCCCACCAATGTAACATTGCAGGGGCCCCTCTCAAATGGAGGCCCCAAACGTCTGTACCACAATACACCTCCAGGCAGGGTAAACCAAGAAGCCAGCAGGCTGCTGCCTCACTGAGTCTGTGCGCCATGATATGATGTCATATCCCAGCACTCACACTCAGTGAGGCAGTGTAGGAAGACCATGAGGGAGCACCAGCAGAGGGTGGTCATTGGTTGGTAGACTGCCCTCTCCTGATCCAACAATGGAAGCACAGCCTGAAAATTTGTTTGTTAGTGTGTGTGTGTTAATAGGTTAGAGTGTGTATAAGTATTTCAGTGTGTTGAAATAGGATTTTGTGTGTAAGTATGTTAGTGTGTACAATAAGGGAGCATAAAAAATCTGAATCACATATGTATATAAATAGACCACCATGCTAACTGGACTAAAGATTGTATGTTTTTGTATATATGTATATACATGGGAGCATGTGTATATGTAAATGTAAAGGTATGAGTATGTGTGTATATGTATAGGTTAAAATGAATGTAAGAAAATAGATTACACTATATGGGCTGTGGGAATGTTACAGGGGTTGGTAGTTATGATACAGACTGGATGGAAAAGCATATTACATGCGGTAGGGGCTCTTGGATATGACATTCTAGGACATATGACAAGGGGCTTGTGATTTGAGAGCTTGCTGGGGATATTACACTGGTAATGGGCATATGACAGGGGCAAGGGATTAAACATGAGGCTACGCAAGGTGTAAAACATGAGTGGCATATAATGGGGGTTAAACGAAAACAAGAGAGCGGGGAATAGCGTAATAAAATCATAGGGGAAGTTTCCAATAAGAAGTCTTCCCCCAATTTGAGTGTGAGGGCACCAGCGGGCAAATAGCTAAAAATTCTGCCTTCCGCACACCGCTGAACTTTAAGTCACATCCTATTCACAGCTTACCGCTGGTTAATCACACATTTATTATCTGTTATCTGTGCCAGGCTAATAAGAATTACCAGACAAACTCAATTAATCAGGTTCTGCCACCCCCAGCAAGAATATGGATACTGACAGTATTATTTAATGTACATCACTTTAAAAGCATGTTAAAGGTGGAACAATGACCATTAAAGGACAATAGATGTTTCCCATTCTTCATCTAGCACTTTGGCACACGATTGATTATGCTATGGTATCCGCAAAACCTTTACCATATTACTCTTACCTATCACACAAAAAGCTTAACGTAGTGCATTTTCCCGGGGTATTTCTAAACATTAGGAAGACGCACACTCCTATACACCCTGCCAGGTGACTTTTTCCATACAGGCAGATATAAACGTGCATGTCAGAATAATAAAGTGAATGAACTTCCTGACCTGAGAGACGCTTGCAACATATCAGGTGTGTTTAGTCACACAGAGTCCTAAAAATGTCTTTAATTGTAGAATACAGCTTGCCAAGTGTTTGCAGAATTAAGGAAACCACCTGCAATCCAAAGAGTCTCATCTGCAGATGTCATACAAAACACCCCATACAAGCTATTAATACTCGTATTGACACATTATAGCACCCCAACTCCAGATTTCTACCAAGCCCCGATCTACTGCACCTTTTAGGCTAATTTAACTATGCATTGTGAAGGGCCACCTAACTCTACCAACTACATGCTGCATAGTGAAACAGCGTAAAGGGAATGGAAAGCACTTTCTGTGCAAACGCAAGGCAAATGGGTCTCTTTTAACCCCTACAAAACATTTGCCAAGCCAGTGCTAGAGCTGACGGGTGGTAAGTATATCATGTGAAATCTCCTGCATGGAAAAATGCTGGGGGGGGGTCAAGCAAAAGGGCATATGCATAGTTCTTATGTTGTTGTGATGTGGTTTACTGGAAACTCATTTCCCCCAATAGGTGAGACAGGTGTGCCACAGGTTAAGAAATGCTTAGCACCAGCCTGGGAAAAGTGCATGGTGTCTAATAACCATATTATCATATTATGGAACGCGTGGAAACCCCGGCTAGATAAAGTGAGTGAGGGCAAACTAGCGGGATAGAAATTCTGGATTTAAACCAAAAATTTATCTTTCACTCATAAACCCTAAGGAAGTTAGCATGATATATTGATGCCATACATTGTTAGCCATGTATCCTTCTAGTAGTGTTTTTTTTTTTTTTTTACCTCTCTCCCAAACCCAAGGGATCAAGATCAAACATATTGGTCAATGTTATTAAAAAGAATGATTCTCTCATCTCATGTTGTAGGCTATGAGTTGAACATCAGTCACTTTTGCACAAATACTCCCGACTTTTATAAGCAATTGGTGACCTACACTGTCACAGAGGTCAACAGGAAGGAGAACAGTTAAATTCTGTGTGTATATATATATATAATAACTAATAATATATATATATATATATACACACACACACACATTTTGTCCAGGATCATCACTGCAATTCTTCAAAGCAAACAAAAACATACTTAACAATCCTCTTGAGAAAAAACAAACACATTTAAGGTGTTTCTTAGATGATTATAGGTTTCTTAATACATGCCTATCTCTGATTCACTGCCAAGTTTCCTAATCAGGGAAATACGCTGATCAAGTGAACATACACTGATATATGTATACAGTATATGGGTGTGTGTCGGAACTTGGCGCTGACACACTACCTGCTAGGAAAATACACGTACGCTCATTAGAAAGCCAACAATTAGTTTTCCGGGGGGGGGGGGTTATACAGCAATAGACTTTTTTAAAAAACCTATGCATTTTTTTACACACCTGTGTATGTGTAAATTCTCATCTGTATCACTGTCTAACATCTTTGCATTGTAGTATCTGAGTATTATGTTGTGCTTCTTAGGTCCAACTGGCAATGACAATCACGCAGCATGAAGCCAGTATGCCAGATGGCCGGTCTGGCAGGCCTGATGCTTCCTATGTATTATACAGTGCTACAAAGATATCTTTACACTTAATAAATAACATTTATTTAAGGCCATTTAAGGCTTTGAGGTTCAGAGCAAGTAGAGAAGAGCATATTATTCTAACACGCATTAAGTTAAAATAACGCTTTCCTTGTATTCAAGGCCTCATCCCTTCAGTTAAACTACTAGGGGCCTAGCTTGATCACGAGAGTGTATGCTGTTAGCATGCGTCTGTTTCTGTATGATGTAGGAGTATGTAAGTTAACGTATGGTGCATATGGTATTAGAGTGTGTGTATGTTTGTTGATGTGTTGGCATGAGTGTGTGTCAGTGTACTGGTCAGGGGCGAGCATAGGGTTACCAGAGCTTAAAAGAGGGAAAGAGAGGCAGAGATGTTGGGAAAGAAAGGGCCAGGGGCGAGCATAGGGTTAGTGGAGCTTAGGAGAGGGAAAGAGAGGCATAGAGAGTGTGTATATGTGTAAGTGTGAATTGTTAGAGTCACTGTGTGCGTGTTAGTGTGTGGGTGTAATTGTATGGTCTTAATGTAAGTGTGTGTGTTAGTCAGAATAGAAACTAAGGGCACTAGTCTATGGGGTACATATTTCACTGTCCCCATGCAGCTGTACAGGACCCTGCAGGCCGCCCAGGATACAAAAGGTCCCTTTTGATACAAGAAGGGAAGCCACGACCCGACCAGTGAAAAAAAAAACAGCTGAGTAAAGTTACATAGGCAAACTATTATTACCATATTTATTAAATAATATCTACTGCTACATGCATATAGAAAGGGATAGAAATTGCAGAAAGGGCTTACATAATGCAATTACATGGGCAAATAATACAATCAAGGCATCCTGGAAACAGTAGATCTCCAAACATCATTAATGCCTTCTCGATAGATTCGTTCTGCAAGCAACACTGTCCAAGAAAGAATTTCTAGAGAATATCAGAAAGCGGTGTCCGCCTTTTAAAAGATGCCTAGCTCTGATTTCCTAATCATGGAAATACGCTAATCAACCTCTACGTTAATAAAAGAGTTAACTAAAGCAAATAATGAGTGGCATGCTCTAATTATCTAATTATCAACTGAATTATTTAACATGAATTGGAAATGCTAAGTTTATGACATCCTCGAATTATCCTTTGTAATACCTTTTGTAGTATCGACTGTAATGATCTCTGGCCAAACCAATATATTTGGCTAACTCCTTTGCACTGAACTTCCCTTTAGCAAGCTGGTTAGTTGAAATATACTTTAGCTATTGTCATTAACACTGACATGTTAGCAAACCTTTTTTTCAAACCTTTGTGCAAGATATATACATAGCTGGGTTTATTTTCTAGCACATTAGCTGTCCCTGCTAATCATTTTATCAAAAGGTTAATCCGGGTTTACAGAAATGAAATTGTGCACAAAAGAATAACTTTTTGGATATTTTAACAAGCCGTGGCTGTTTTAACTATTACACTTAATTAGATTCAAACTCAAAGCTTAGTAAACCATATTCTCTTAACCTTTTGATGCAATATAGAGTACCGGGACATCCTCCATATGATGGCATGCGACTTATTAATGGTGTACTACATATGTTCCATAAAAGTCTCTGGATGAATTGTGAGGATAGTGTAAACAGAAAGGCCTTCATCAGAAATGTGCCCACGTGTACTGATTGAGGATTCATCCGCTCTCTTACCTTCTACCTCCTCTTCATCACACACATGCTTCAGGAATGAAGCCCCTCTGTCCAAAACTGCTTCATCTTCCATCCTATAGTAGTAAAAAAGAAAAAAAGAGTGCTCAGATCTCTCCTGGAGGGAGCTTCCCGTCGAGACCCTTCCCTTCTGCAGGTTAACCTGTGCGCTGTTCATATTATTTCAAGAGGCCTTCTCCTTCCCCCTGGTCCTTGAATGGCCATCAAATAACGCCAGTGAAACAGCCTAGTGATTAAGTAGGTCCAGTGCAACCGGAGTCCTTGGGCATTGGCACTGGCCAGTATGTATGAAAATGTATTTATAAATAAAATTCTTAAGACATGTTGTAAATCATTGTCAAATCCACGCTGGCAGATGGTGAATATCTAGTTGTGGTCCATGTTTCACTATTGCACAGTCCAAGACATATTCCACCGGCATGTCAAGTAAACAGACCTACAAACGCGTAGACACACAAAAGACGCTCTGGCTTACTCCTGTATCTTAATACCTATGAGACAGGGGCTTTGTGTCACATGCTGGGCTAGCAGAAAGCCGACATCTGGGGATTATACAGAGTTCCAGCTACCACAGTTATCCAGGAGAGTACAGTGAAGCTATGGGAGATGTCAGTTAATTGTCCGCCTATTCAGTTTCTATTACATCCCCCTGCCATGAAAGATAGAGGAAATGTCACACAGCCGATTAATGACAAACATTACCCATTTACACCAGGTCATTCAGATGTTTAAAGGGGAATACATATTTAAATAATACATAATGTAGATGAACGCTAAAGAGAATTTAGTTTTAATTTAATTTTGTTCCAATAAACTCCCTCTACACACCACACTTAGCCGATTCTTTACGGCAATGCTGAAGAAGTTCTGTTGGTTCATGGAAACCCTTTCCTTTTATTAGTCAGAGTATGCGTCAGTGTGATTAAGACTCAGACATTCTTTTTTTTTTTTTTTCTCTATTCTTTATTAAGAATTTTCATGTTTTAACAAATCATAAAACATTTCTTCCAAAGATACCATAAAATTACAACAGAAAAGCATACAAAATATCTGTACTTTCTGCCATTTATAGGAAGATAAATATTATAATCATTATTACCAACTTAAATATAAGATTCAAATTCTACATGCATACCTCACTCATTCACACTACACACAGTACTAGGGGTAGACATTAGGTTGTGTTAGGCGGAAGAATTCCCACAGGGGAGCGTCTGTTCATGCAAGTCACTATGGAAATTTATCCACGGTCGCCAGATTTGTTCATATATATTTTGAAGGCCTCTGGAAACAAAGAAACCTTGTTCCATCTTATTTTGATATTTAGCCTGAGCAACAACATCTCTCCAATCTATTATTGCCGATTGTTTCCATTTTCTTGCAATACATATTTTTGCTGCTAAGTACAGCTGAGAAATTAAAATTTGTTGTGCCTTACTCACTACTGGAAAATTAATATTAAATAAAAAAGATTCAACTGTAGTTGTTTGTTTTATTTTTAGCATCTTAGATATCATATCATTAAGGTTTCCTTTTAGAGGATCAAGCATTGGGCAGTCCCACCATATGTGTAACATATCGCCTACATCCTTCTGGCATCTCCAGCAGGAATTCGAAAATGATTTAGATATCTTGTGTAGTCTTGTTGGGACTAAATACCATTGATACATTATTTTATACTGGAGTTCTACCAGCGAAATGCAGTGGGTATTCCGTATAACTATTGATAACCCTTTAAGCCATTCTTCTATGTCATATACAGTTCCTATTGAATTTTCCCATTTCAGTATGGGGGGATGTTTTTCTCGAGCGTTAGTTTCTGTGCTTAAAGACAATATTCTTGAGAGCTGTCCTTTTCTCTGAATGTTATTTAGTAGCCTATTAATTTGATGATTTAATGGCAATATAGACTTCTTGGATATATAGTTTTTCAACCTCATATATGAGAACAAATAACTATTTTGGATATTAAATTTAAGTTGCAAGTCCCTAAACGGGATAATATTTCCGTTGTTCATTATGTCAGATATGTTCATTATACCAGCATTAGACCATATTGTTATATCCATATTTTCTATGTCATATTTAGCTATGACTATAGGGGAATTAGACTCAGACATTCTAAAGTAGAACACCGCACAATATTTTTTGAAAGCTATCAACAATAATGGGTTTTCCCCTTTAAAGCCATGTGAACAATGTTCAATTCTCCAGTTGTATCCTATAAAGTAAGGCCAGTCAGTGTATCCTATAAAGTAAGGTAGTCAGTAACATGATGGCCAGTACATGACTAACTAGTATGTACTTTTATAGTACATCATTCCACGTAATTCAGCACGTATGAAAAAAAAGTATTTTATGGCAGCGAGGTTAAAATGTACCGGGATATGAATTTGTAAATGTGTCGAAATTTGATGTTATAAAAGTTACTCTTCCTGCATACAAAAGCAGTGACTCACGAAGAAACAATGCAAAAAGGCTAAAGGATCTAAATGTATGAATAGAATGCTTATGCTTTTCCTGCTATGATAGGACTGGGGGGGGGAAGAACAACACCTGCTTAAAAAATATACGTCGCAGATGCATATATAAAGAGAACGTGAAATTATGATATTATGTCCGTTTACTTGATTTTTCCAGGATTAATATTTACATAAAAAAACATTTTTGGATTACTTGTAATCTATTACACTATGCATAAATGAGAAAAAAATAAGAGACCCGCTAATGCTCTGGTAAAAACTACAACTGTCAAGCCCCCCCAACGTTACAGCATCTAGAGATCTAGAATGGTTTTGGCACAGGACTCTGCAGTGCCTTGCGTATACCGTGGATACATCGACCGCACATAGACGTGGCCGCCTCTAGGCAAAGTCCTTGAATGGTAAGTAGCCGACACACTGTGTGCAATAAGGGTGAAAGTGTGAAAAGTGAAATATCTTTAATTGGCCCATGTCCTCTAAGCATAGTTACACCGAGCCACAGGTAGCATGCACAAAGATAGATTCCTACAAATTCATCGAAAGTGTAATTTCTGTGGCCACAACATGCGTGTGCTTAATGCAGATCGCTATCCTAAAATCCAGTCTGCTTCGGTTCACAGAATTGCCCATTTGGGTTATAAACCATTGATTTAATGTCGACAAATTAACATTTATGCTAATGCTAATCACAAATGTGATCCATTACAAAATATAAACTTTTGACTTTAAATGCTGTTCTACTAGCAAGTTTCTTTAAGAAATACTGTATATATATATATATAGATAGATAGATAGATAGATAGATACACCGGTATATATGTGTGTGTGTGAAATACAGGTGACCGAGAAAATTTTTCATTTTCTCTCTGACATTCACATGTCTGGTGTTACGCAATGTAAGACTATAATTAGCATCCTTACATCAATATTTATATGTCAATACTAACTGTATCATTTCCTTCTGAATAGTTATTCTTTTTCCATAATACATAACACTCAAATCAAATTAAGCAGAAAGCTCCTACATTGTAAATATTTACATTAGGCAGACAGGACTAGCAAGGGTTCTATTTTTAATTTCCCCTCCTTGAAACTAACTAAAGATAAAGATTTTTAAAAAAAACACAATAAAATTATGTAATGTTATAAAAGAAAAAAACATGCTCTTGGGCTTGCCAAAAGTCCCTTTACCGTACATATAAATGCTTTTGATACGCTCATTTGAAATTGAACGTGCCTCGGTTATACCAGCTTATATTGGACTACAACTCCCATGAATCTCATCAATTCACATGGTGGCATTTTGGCAACACTTTAGAAGATCAATGGCTTAGTGATGTGTAATCTTAAAAAGTATTCCATAAAAAGGAGGACAGTAGATTGGTGGAAAAGCCTCCCAACAGAAGTGGTAATAGCCAATACAGTGAAGGCATTTTAAAATGCGTAACATAGGCATATGGGGATCCTGAACATGTGTACTTTTTGTCCCCTTTGTCCCGAACCCTTCTACCCTGCTACTAAACCCTGTATTTGCTTATTTCAGAGTTAACTTGTGTTGTCCCAACTTAGCTACCCCTACATTCTAAGAGGTCTTCAAACCTAAACCCAAATAAAGATGGGAAACGTGTCAGTTATTCATGGATTAAACGTTTCTCTTTTTTGCACTATTAATATGCTGGGTTTTTTTAATTTGAAGTATAAAAGTCTACTTTATTGAACTGCCAAGTAATAAATATGTATGTGTGTGGACTGTTGAATTAAATTATTTGATTGGCAGTTTTTTTACGTCACCTTTATATGTTAAGAAATCCTAAAATGTGATTAACGCTCCGCTCACCCAGGATCCGAATGCTCTGCACCTATAAACCATGTATGTACTATGCCTATAAATCATCATATCTGTACACCCAAGTCCTCACGACAAATCCCACCCCCCCCTACTTATAATCAGCTTATACTAAACTCTAATTCTTAGCCGTGAATCACCAGAGATGAGCAGAGGCAGAGTGTGACATTAGTTAACCAGTTACTACCCCTGCCGGCCGTCCCAGTGTTTAACCCGGCGTATGCCACAATGATGCCGCCATTATCTCAACACACAAGAAAATGGTAATCATACCAAATTCTGCACAGTTCATATTTACTCAGGATTGCTTAAATGAGGACCGTCTTTATATTTTTTATATTAATTTATATCTTAAAAAGTAGAGTTACTTTAATGCTTTTTAGGTAACATAGGATCTATTTGGACATGGACGTATATTTTGCACATTGCGCTGCTACTTTATGTGACTTTATAAATCAATGCATTATTTTAATACAAGTAAATAATAATTGTAAGTCTCAGGGAAAAGCAGAATGAGAGACATGCTAAAGTTTTTTTCTACAAAGTCGGTGCCACCGGATAAACAACACCTTCGGCAACATCCCATGATTACGCTTACACAAACTGTCTGGCAATACAGTAAAACCAGATACGCACAATGTTTTCATATTTTGTTTACTTGAAACAAGCCATCACCTGGTGAATTGGCCCTGAGGGACAAGAGATAAAACCATTTGGAAAATCGACACTTGTGATGTCAATGAACTGTGTGCAGAAAGCTTTCCCGATATCCACTTTTTGTTAATACTCTTTTTTTGGCGTCTGCAGTTTTTAATTCGCTTTTAACTCTCGAAATGTAATCAGAGCCAGCGCTGATTTTATAAACGTAATTCAGGAACTGTGCATATTTCCAATAATAGACCAGGAAGGAAGCAGAGTGATGTGTATATTAAAGAACGCATTTGTATCCACGAATTAAATAGCAGTAAATTAAACTTTTATATAACAATTTCCGGTATCGTGTGTTAAATATAATAATATAAAAGAATATATGACATTTGCTTTCACACTCGCTATACATAGGTGCCATTAAGTCATAACGGCTAACTAAAGAGTGGAGTACATAGTATAGGGAGATCTATAGATTAGTGACTCAAAGTGATATAAGAAAGTTCTAGATTTATAAAAGGCATGGGGGATGTTTAGCGCAAGCTTCCAGAAACCTTTTAACTTAAATTATTGCAGTGTAACAGAGCAAATACATGCAACAATACTAATGTTGAAGTGGACTGTGTAGGAGTGTGTATTCAAAGCATAAAAAAAACTAAAAAAAAATAGTTGCCTTTACCCTGCTGTGATACCCCCATTTCTTAGCATAGGCGAATGAACTACAATAACTAGTGAACTTGCGACCAGACCCCTTTCTACATAATAAATCGGTTTATCTTATTCTGTCAGGGCTCGTTTCATCATACCCCTTGAATGTATTCACTGTGAGATGTGCTCGGTGAAATGTAGGAATGTAACAATGTAATGTAACAATGTTTAGGAGACAAAAAGCAAAAGCTTGAACAACAAACATGTTAGTAGGGCATTGCTTTAAGATTTGTAAGTCTATGTGTCAAAGTGCTGTAAATACTGTATTATGGCTCAAATACAGTATTATGGCTCACATCAGCCTGAGCATGGCCCTGGTTAAATGTCATAGTCCCACATGGATGTCTGTAAATTGCCATATAATTCTGCTCTTGAACCACAAAATACAATCATCTCTAGATCATTTGACTCCATAGTAGGCAGCTTTCCATGTCATCTACGCATCTGACACGCAAGGGCTGAATAAAGTGACCTACACCAGCAGATTGTCCCAAAATCAAATTACATTTGGATAGTAGAATATACACCTTACAACGAAACTGCAAGCTAAACTAAAGTACAAACATACCAAGAGCCTACATAAAACAAGATAGTGCTGGATGATCAAAAATCAGTTACCCAACACTACGCCCTGCAATGCAAAACCTTGTAGAGCTCACAATATTATCTTTAACAATAATTTTAACAATTCAGTTCATTCTGTCCTAAGTGGCTATTTTGCGATAGAGATCATTGTAAGTTCACCCAATTTTTTGGCAGGAAGCTATTTCTCTATTACGTAAAAGATCAGATTGACATTTCATCTCAAGCAGCTTTTATCAAAAAGGATATTTATGGAACCATGCCAAGGATTACTCGACATTGCTATTATGTGTGTAATGTATAGTTAGGCTACTCTACATGTCCCCTGACTAGTAATCGCCCATGTCTTTCTGGCTGTTATGAACTATAGTTCCCAATGTACACATGATGCACTCATTGACTGCCTAGGGTATTCAAGGTCAATATTACTTCCATACAGACCAACAATTCACACACCACATGCAACACATTGTGATGGCAATGGGAAGCTACAAGGCCATCATCACATTTTATGCTCTTAAGACCATAATGAATGATCTCTGAATAAGAGATACCAATATCTACACGTTAGAAGCCACTGATAAGTATTGATTTATAAGTATAGGTCTAATCTTAGTTGTCAAGGTCAAGGCCAAAGTAGTTTCCACAAAGTTCATTAGCAGTAATAAATTACTAGGTGTTTTTCAAGACTAAACATCCATTGTTAAAACATATTAAGCCTGAAACTTTCCACACAGCTTCACAATTGTCATAATAATATGCATCCATGCCCACCTATGAGGACTTTGTAATAATAAATAAATAAAAATCCTATCCCTATTTAATTACATTATTCCTTTTTTTCCCCTTAAGACAAAAATCTGAATGGTATCTCATTTGCTTGTGTCAATGTTTTTCTTAAAAAGCCACACCGACTGCTCTTTGAACGAGTTCGCTAGAAGATTATGCACGGAAAGGAGCAATATCTTCAGATAAAGATAAAGCTCAATTGATTCATTGAAGCAGGGCAATTCAAAGGTTCAACAGACCAAACTGCCTGACATGTCTCCTGCGATACACATTGTACTTTCAACTGCTCAATGTCAGAACAAGTTCTGGAAAAATACTAAAACACCTAGTCCCTGTGTAGACAAAAAGGTGGCCTTCCAGGCCCATTCTGTATTATGATGTACATAAGAATGAAGAGAACATTGTAGTTCACAACTCCTCCACCATTTCCTTTCCAAGTTGGACATGAAGAGGTTGGATTATCTCGCACTGACATGAAGTTGCATATTGCTGAAAATAAAGCCTCATTCCGCGCCTTTTATTGGCAATGCACAGCTTCAGACAGAGAGTGAAACGCGTCTACACAATTAAGTCGCAACGCTACCTTGTGTGTGACGTACTCACTGCAGTGTTAAGATCTCCAGGAAGCTTCCAGGTCGCGAGGACAAGCTTCACAAGCACAAGCGGATCAGATGTAGGCAAGTACTCAAGTGAAATGTTTCAGTATGGTAAAATGCCATAATTATGAGGGTTCGGGTAAAGCTTTCGGTATGTATTATTTACATATGTAATGCCTTCTTTAAAAAATATCGTACAGGATGTTGGGAGTTCCCCTTTAAGTTGACACAATACCAGTTTACACAAGAATTAATTAATGGCTGCAATAGACTTGGAATTCTGCAATCAAAGCCTCAATCGACTGGCTACATGTGAACAGGTGCTAGGTAGGGTTAACAGTATCAGGTATGGTAAGATGCTATGGCACCTCCCATGGTTCAACATTTAAACTGACTTTCACTTAATAATGGCAAGTTCGACACCTTGACCATGATACATATGAAAAACTTTAGTGTGGCTGCTCACCACAATGCTCTCTAACAGAACTGCAAGCAAGATAACATCCACTTACGTCAATATAAGAAAAAACTACGGCACACAAATGCACCCATGGTTACACAGACACAAGGTATATCACTTTTTGGGTACATGGACTTGTTTGCATATGCTGTTTCAGGCATAGCTCTTGAATACACAACGGGGTTGGTCCAGGTTGTCTCTGGACCCTGAGGTCTCGATCAGAACAGCCTACATTGTTAGTATGGGGGCTACACAACTGCTTTATGGGCAGAGGCATATTTATTATTATTAGTGTTATTAATTCATGTTTTATGTAGCACCATTATATTCTGCAGCGCTATACAATGGGTAGACAGGACATAGCAAGTAGCATATAATATAACAATTTGACTCACAAAAACAACATGTAAGGGCTTTGCTCAAACAAGCTTACAATAGAGACCTGAGCACTGTCCTGGTTTTGACACAGGGCAGCGCCTCTAGCTGCACCTCCATGGCTGCCATCCTCAAAGGGGAGCAGCCAGGATATGACATCATATCCCGGTGCGCCGTGACTTAACGGCACACTGTACCTTTTAAAGCATGGTAGGAGAGATCAGCGAACAGCAACACACCGGAGCCTAAGGGGGTGATCTGCTCCTGGTTTTCCAGCCTAGTCTGCCAAGGCCACAATACGTTGCTTGTCATGGGTCCAACCTTGCAGAAAAATTTGGAAGCTCTTAATTCCATTTGCTTACGTAATAGTAAAAGGCTGAAGAAACGAATATATATCTGCAAGAAGTAACAGCGATTTCTTGCAAGACTTCCATTAAGAAAGATAAAGTTTGCACATAAGCTTATCACAAGCTATTTGCTTTAAAGGGAAAAGTCATGTAGTAACGGCCGTTTCACAGGCTGCTATTTCATACCTTTTATTGCAGACTGGAAATTACCATTCTGGCAGCGTTATGATGGCTTTGATTTTAGTTGAAAGCACAGTTTATCAAGCTTCGTTTAACTTAGAGGGGGGGGAAAAAACACTTGACTCAAGCATGTCACATTAGATAATATTTTGAGATATTCGCTCCATATGACAAAAGAAAAAACAAAAAGTATAAACTCTGCTGGAGAATGAAGAAAGTAGGCAAACATTCTACAGCTGACTGCATCTGCAATAGGTATGTTTTTCTACCGCAGAATAACTCAATTGGCAAGTACTGCACAATGTCAATCCGCAGTGATTTAACTATTCAACAGGGTGTTTTAGGCACTAAACAAAATAGGACCCCCTTAATCATGTGCACCATAACCCAGCACCCTCTAGCTACAAGAGAGCAAGAAAGACTTATGCCAAAAGTACCCAACAAGGATAAAATATGGATGGCCACCACATGATTGGGGTCCAGACCAGTAGCAACTTTGCCCAAAACTAAAGTTATGAAAATATGATTATTGGTTTTCCCACTGGCTCCTACGTAATAATTGTAGCAGTGCTCTGCCTCTACATTCTAGGAAGTCTAGGTTCTGGTTCTTCAAGCTTGGGATTACATTCCATTACTGGGTTGCGGGATGCCTATCACTGGGTGGCACCACAGCTCTCTCTCTACCTTCCATGTGATAAATGCCAGGATATGATGTCACTCGGCAGTATCAGGTTAACTGTGTGTGGGAGCTGCCAATAACTGATTAAGGGAATTGCGAGAATGCGCTCTGGTGGTGTAAGAATGGCTGTGAAACGTTCATTCACAGACCTGTGAGCTCCTCCTTGTTGGTTATATTTGTTTTTGATATAGTGGAGATTAAGTACACAGTATAGAATTCTTACAGTAGTAAGACACTGTAATTTCTTTTCCAAGGAACTAATGGAACATAACTAATGATCATTCCCCTAATTACTGTCTTCCAAATGTGCATTAGTGACCACTATATTGAATTATAGCAAGGTTTCCCCATGGCTCAAAACTTACCTACCCACATGTTAAAAATATGGCAAGGGTTGTGATTTTACATGATATTGCTTAATTGAATCATGAGAAAAGAGTTTGAAGAACTGCTAGGGTGAGAACAACAGCCAACTTTGGGGGTTTATCCACAAAACACACTGTTTCTAGCAGAATATTATAATTTTGTGGTATAAAACATGTTCAGGGACTTGAATACATCATAACACCCATAATGGTTTCTTTAAATTGGCTGTATTACCAACAGATACACCCTTGTTTCAGTCTTTGACTTCATGAGCAGGTCCAATTTAATATCTTGAGACATCATTCATTCAGTACTACTGATTACATCACAGGGTTATTAGTACAATCCAGAAACACAGACTTGCATCTCAGTTTTATTATGGCAGCACCGAAGCACACTAACTGTTTTATCAGGATGGAGCTAACCAGATAAAATTAAAAATTATAAAAGCTGATGCTAATCTGCATGACGGGGGGTGTGCTGTGCACCAGAACACTGCAGACAGCTAGTGCGGAGAATGCTCTCGGAGAATGGTCTCTGAATACTATCAGAAAGTACCTATTGCATGTTCAACCCGCCATGTTTGCCCTGTAATCACACTGAGCACATTACTTACACGATTACTACTGTACGGTTTCTGTAATCAAACATGTATTTAAAAAAATCTGAATTCTGGAGAGTACAATGAAGTCTTATGTTGCTTAATGTGTTTAGTTTAATAATCACTTCAGCTCTGAGGATTGAGATATATATGTAGTCATTTCTCAGGTGTCCTCTAGGAACAAAATTGTTGCGATAAATCATGATCAATGCCAGTTCCAAATTTACTTGATGTATGCCTAATGTTTGTAAAGTGAGGACAGGGTGATAAGTACCGAAGAACATTAATCCTCACAGCTATCTAGAACCTTTCTACAGTAGGAATCATAGAGCTTGGCACTGTTTGGAGAAGCAGAGTGCCTCAGAGTTGGCTGCAGTGCAAGTTTCATGTTTTTTTCCAAACAAGTAGCTCTCTTTTCCACAGAAGTGTCTCTCTTTTTGGCACAGGTTTAGTTTATCTGTGGACATAAAAACCTGCATTGTTGGATGGTTCTTTAGTCCTCTGGGTTAGTGTCATACAGAGCAGGTAACATGTTTGACTCTGACACAAATGATAAATTCATTTTAATAATGAGGACAGTCTTCTAGAAAAATATATAAAAGTCTCTAAAAAGCATCCCAGTATTTCTATTTTACACATGCTTAAAGAGACACTTCAGCCATAATACGCCGTATTTATAGTAAACATTCTGGGTCTAATGAGACCCTCATGTGAATGTGTGGAAAGTGCTCCCATTGATGGTTCCTCAACCAGAGACTGGGTCAAACCCAGATAATTCCCAGGTAAGTTTACTAGGTCTTCTCCCCAGAACCAGGTTTCACTTCTCCAGCTAAGAAGCACAGCTTCTCCCAGTCAAGGCCCGAATCCTCCAGGTCGTGGGAGCAGGGTCTTGACACACCCCACTCCCGACCATTTTCCCTTTAAATGGGGGTGTTTCCCGCTGCCGTCAGCGGGAACTCCTACAACGTCATCGGGAACGCCCTCGACATTAGTGGGCAGCCCTGGCCGCGTCCCGCAAGGGAAGGCTCCGGATAGCCGGAGCCCAGAAGTTCCGAGGTATGGACATCACTGAAGGTTTAAAGTAAATTGGGACACACCAAGTAGGCCCAAATTGTTTGAGGAATAGCTACTTCAGCAGCTATATAATAAAACATGCAGCTGACTGTTCTATTCCTACATAACTATCAGGTCAACTGCAAACATCTATTTTAAGAGACAGGTGCTTATTAATATTGATTACCAGATCTTTAATCTTTTTCCTCTTCAAAGAATATAATTTCTAAGTGTTCCTCATATGAAAAAAAGCTAACAAATAATATTTATGCTCAAAACAGAGCACTTCAGATAAAAAAAAGTTTTAATAAATATGTTGAAACAATAAAGTGAGGCTGCAGTGTGCCTCACAGAGCAGGTGCTGGTTTCACCTGGAGGATTAAACCCAAATAATCCCCAAACAGTGATAATTATTGAACAAAGATGACTCTGTCCCAGATGACATGATGTCAGCAGACTACAATTGTTCCTTAGACTTCAGCAAAATCACCATAATACATAATGAAACAAATGTTCTTTTTTGCCCTGTTTTTTCCCATTATGGACCTTAAAGGAACATAAATATATTAAAATAATCTTACTTTTAGCAAACCTATGGATTAGTAGACTTATTTTATATTAGTTTAACCGCTCAGAAAAATAGCTTGATCCCCCATCGCAGAGAAACTGGTTCATCACCTGACTAATTTATAGAATTAGATAATCAATGATGTTATCAGTTTAAATAAAAAGTTTGCGAAGCTATCACCCCACACCACAGTAATTGGATTGCTTACAATATCCACCAACACAATACATTCTCGTTACTTTTGTGTTAGGACCTGTTTATCAGTTGAAGCTCGAGAGAATTTGGCCACATTGGATCTAAAACCTATATAAACTATCTATGCAGCAGCAATATTTCATCAAGGAAACACGGCATATTTACCAAAGAAAACGTGAGAATTTTTTTTGGGGGGAGGGGGCGCGAGACCGGTCTCCAATTCTTAAAGACAACAGCTGTCCACCTCTGTTCTAAAATGACATAACAACTGTTATTTACTCTAGAAAATCTCAGCTGACGGCAGATGAATGAGAAATGTGCACTCAAGTTTAAGTTTGTATTTAAAAGTATGTAAGATGCCATATATTTTAGGAATTTCCTTTCCCTCCACGCTTTTTAAATTGACACTGCTGTGGTTTTCCTCCACCCAGTCAGGGGGGGGGGGACAAAGTGTCTGTACATGGATACAGAATCCAAAAGACTTCTGGAATTCATTGATGCCTCAGTCAGGCGTCCATCACCAAACCTGTTACTGCCGATCCCTTCTCACAACCCACTGGTCATCTGCTGTTCCACTTTGTGAAGCCCTCCACTGGCTTCACACAGAATTCGAATAGGATCGCATTCATAATCTGACACACAAAGCCCTCCGCTCCATGTCACCTACGCTCCTCCAGTGCACGTTTCAGATTACCTAGGAACCTGGAAAATTAACTACAAAATTCCAAAATATTTAATATAATAATTTATGATTAAAAGTAAAATATTCATGAAAACGAAATCATTCTATATATATAGTTAGCCTCTTAACTAAATTGTTATCCCTCTACCCACAACAGAGTTATGGACCTCATGATGGTTTCCTTTAACCCCATTGCGGACCATGACTGAAGAAAGAAGATTGGCTCTGCATATGGTGCTGCAATATAATACTCTACAATGCTATGCGTGGTACATTCTATCCATTATTAAAACCACTGCCAACATGTGTTATATCTAACAGAAATGTGTCATCATAATGTCAAAAGAAAAAGTGCATATATGGCAAAAAAAATGCATTTTAACAAGCTAGACCCTCTTATTTTCTGCTGTGTCTGTACAATAGGACAACACAAAGAGACATCTGTCACCATTAATAATGTTACAACAAACAAATACAGCATAATCAAACAAACAATTAGAATTATTTGGAAACGCTGCTCTACAAATTATAAGACTGCACACTTATAGGTTTTTTTTAGATGTGTGTAATAACACAAAAGCCAGATCTATCTTCTGACCAGAACTATTCTGTTATGCAACAAAAATCTTGATATCACACACATCATCTATATGATCAAGATCAATACACAATGTCACAATTCACAAGATATGAGTAGCGTACGGAATACTTAAAGTGAAACACATTGTGAATAGACAGTATAGGCTTGCTAACAAATTGCTATAAAATATATACAATACCCAATGAGGTTTGTGATGATCAAAACACTATGAGATTAGGTTCTCCAGGAGCTTCAGGCCTTCACTTATGGTCTAGTTGCCATGGAGTGTTTCTGTAAATCGCTGAGTACAGCACTGATTGAAATGCCAAAGCTATATAGTAACACCTATATCCTTACTAACAAGCCTTGAAAGGACACTCTAACTGCCATACATACTTTAATGTATATGAAAGCAGAGTGTCCACTTTAAATTATCCTTTCTCTCCTTGTTGTAAATTCACGTTTGGACGAACACATCTCCTGCATGCCAAGCTAAAAATGGGTATTGCCCGGGCCTAAGGAATCTAAACCTTTAGAAATGTTTCTTGGACCAATATGGCTATGTCCTAATTCTGAAAGGTGTGTCACAGTATAAGATACACTATTTAGGAATCTCCAATGTATCAGCCTACAATCAGCAAACCATTTCACACAGCAGCGGTTTAATGGCACTGAAACGCATTGATGTTTTCTTTTAGGCAATAAATTGTGTGGAGAACCCTTCATCTACTAGCAGGTAGCCTTCAAGCCAATTTTCTGCTTCACTTCTGGTGAACAAACCACAAAAGGCAAGGTTTGTAAGTCGTTCAGAAGGACAGCGCAGTGATCATGTATTCCTTAGTGACACTGGTACCATATGGTTTTCAGTGTAACCGATAGGTACTCCTCATCTCTTTTGCATACCGCCAACTCCTGCTGGCCTGCCCTGAGACAGTTCCTATTAAAAGATAATAGCAGATAAGGAAAAAACATAACGAGCCTTACGGAAAATTACAACCTTAAAATAACCCTTAAGACTTTCAAAACATTACTATTTTAATTTTTTTGTACGGGGCCTGCATGTATATCGTGGCGTTTATCAGGGCAATTCTAGGGCCTGTTTGTGGGGCACATGCACGGCACTTCCTTAACAGACCACATTTCACCTTGAAAACTTGGATTGGAATACTATAGAGGAAACACAGCCAGGAGTATGGCGCCCCCTATTGGATGTACAAAAAAAACATTAAAGCAGGTTGGCGCCAGGAGACTTGATACATATTGAAGGAAACATAGTTACACAAACAATACAAGTCTTTGGAACTATGAATTTCAAATGTATACTGTTTACATTTACTAAATTATGTGTTTATATCACCGATTAATAAACATGATTTAGTATATATAGAAATATATATATAGAAATGTCCAACAGGCATAACACCAAAATACGCCGTACGGGGGGGGAATTCTTAGATGCCCGAAGAAAAAGATACAATCCCGCATTAAAGGTTACTCGAGTCCACATGCCGAGTTAAAGCATCGCTACTGACCACCTCCCCAAAACAATCCCCCTTTTTTCTTTTTCAGTACCAGAAATACTCCCATCTTGGCCCAACGCTGAATGGGTTAACACCAACTGCCCAACAAAAGAACAGTAACACCACTTTAAAAATAATATCCACAAGAATGAGAATGGTTAATCCTCTAGCAATCTGTTGCACTCAAAGGGTAAAATCTGATGAAGTCAAATCATAATGAAATGTATTTTCTGCATTCATTAATTGCACTTCAGATGTGATTTTGTGATAGACGTACAAAGAATGCTTTATTTTATCACATTCTAACAGTAGTGCCCTACACAATAGTCTTAGAATCCTCAAAGTCTAAACAATGGAGTGCGCCCACCTCTGAATTATCATAGGATAAAATGCCAGCTATAACACGTCCTTTACACTGTAAAACATTAAAAGGGTAAATCGTGGGATTTAGCTTCCACACATAAGCTTATTTAAGGCATTTTTGGAAGGGGTAGATTTACTAAGAGGTGAGAAGGCACAGAAGAGCAAAACCTCCACTGTTCTCTTCGCTGGCAAAATTAGGCTCCTACCTAAACATGGCACAGGCAATAAGGCTTTCAAAAAATAGGCCAACGACCATGTGAGGTCTTACACCAGGTAGAAAGCGGGCAGACTAGAAGAAGCCAAACTACCCTTGAAATCCTATCTTTCTATATAAATGCATTTCAACGTTAACCAGAGTTAACTACAGTATTCAGGCTGGTATTTTTATTTTGTTTTTACAGCCAATTTCCATTCTTTTTCCCACGTATGACTAGTCACCTGCCACTGGTATTTGTATTATGACTGTGAATGGTTTGGTATTTTATTGCAGAGTCTTGCATATTTGCATTTTAAATAAACAAACTGAATTGCTAGTTTTGCATTGACTGAGAATTACTGTCTTAGATAAAATCAGAGGTAAGTACATTGCACGGCACATCATATCACTGTAAAGCACATTCCCACTTTCCTAACCGACAGTGATCTGTGATCCGTTGAAATAAAAAAACGGAATTTTTAGTGCTTTGGTTAAAAAAAGAAACATCTGCAATAAAAGTGAAGCAATTTTATACATTTGAAAAGTAGCCAATAATTTGTTTCTCTTATGTATAGGACCCATTTAAACAAATTCATAGGTACCATAAGGTCAAAAAAGAAAAAAAATAAGAGTATATTAATAAAAAAGATACAGCGGCAAAAAAACAAAAATTCCTGAATGCTGCTAACTAAATATGCTTTTTATAGGGACAACCAAGGTGAGTTCTCCTTCAAGTAGGGTGAAGTTGGTCAATTTTGCTCAATTTCTTGAGCGTGTCTTCACCTATGATTGCCCGACCTATTATTTTTTTTATAACATCATTTTTGCCTAACAAACAGTTCACCTACATATTGCGAATATTATTTGAGCTGTAATTACACAATAATGTGGTTTAAGCCCCTCTATCTAATGCGTCTACAAGCCTACCACAGGACAGTTTTGCCAGCACAAAGCACTTACACATGAGGAACCGAAGTACATCACAGTCTCCAAGAAAGCTCTGTGTTTTAAGTATTGGAACAATAACTATATCATTCTGGACAATAAATTGGGGGGAAAAATCTATAGCTATAGCGATCCAGTAGAGCTACTCGCCATTGCGACTGCAGTCAACTGGGAGAAACATTCTCACCTGGAAAGAATTCAATCCACGGAAGGATACCTTCGGCTTTTGAAAACTCACCGTATGTAATGAACTGTATAAATGATCCTTCTCTGACTATATTATATTAGTTCTTCTGATTGTCCAACCTGCCTTCTCCTTGGAGAAGGGGGATCCACCACTGATGAGAGTCTACTAAAGGTAAATGACATAGAGATGGTGCAAAAGATATTTCACCGTAATTTACAAGCTTCTTTTTCTACAAGGTTTCCAAGTTTTTTGGTAACTTTATGGATGAGTTTGACCTCTGAGCAGTGCAGGCTGAACTCTGAGTTGTAGTCTTTTTTTTTTTCACACATGTGATCTTTGAAGAAAAAAAAGCTTGTGTTTTATACAATTTCTGCTCCAACATAATGCAGCCTTTTATTACAACCAGAGCTAAGCGGTCTTATGGAGAATTGCACATGACCTATAGCTTGTAATGTATGTATATATATATATATATATATATATATGCTCCGTCAGCAGGCACACAGGAAGAAGTGTTTGGCTAAAGCTCCTTCATTAACCTCTAAAATGCTGGAGGGTTATAAGCTGTCTTACCTGTAAGGTTCAGACTAATTAGGCAAAGTTACACATTGATTTGTGAGCTTCAGACACACACACAGGATCCATAAGCAGTGCACATGATCACCACGAGATCGTGCATTGCCTGTCACTTGGAAATCACTCTCCATACAATGTATCTGATGTCACCCAGCGCACATGGTGCCTCTGACCCGGAGCCAGAGAGGAGCTGGCACTGCCAGGGAGAGGACGTGTGCCCAGCGCTTGGCAGTGCCAGCCTACAATGCCAAGGCTCCCTTAACAATCCAAGCTCACTTCTAAACACAGATCCCACCTTGAAACAAGTAGTGGTCTTACCTCAGGCTCAGAAGAACGTCACCTAGACGCTAAAGTCCTCTTCACATTCACACTCTTCTCCAAGTCAGATGATAAAACAATAAATGTTAACGAGGAGTATTGGGTTTTCTAATACTACAGGTTTAATTCCAGCGAGTCACCTAAGATGCCCCCCAAATACAGAAGAAGACTGGACCAGCTGCGTTGGAGAAAGAAGCCCCCCTCCTCCTCTTACTACTACTTTCTCTTGACTGCTGCTGTGGCTGTCAATGACTCTCTTGCTGGAGATACTCTGAAGATGAATAAATCAGGAGTCTGAGGGTCTGAGTCTGGTGGAAGCATGAGGAGCAACTGGGACAGAAGCTAAAAAGCCCACTGAAAGCTGAGAGCACAGCTGTGCTACTAAAGCCTCCTCTGGTTTCACATTTAAATAGTCAAATAAATCCACCTCCCCCCCTCACTAACACCTCCCAGTTTCCCCAGCTCTCTAAGGTTATGCTACTGGTAGGGAGTGGTCATGACAGGGCAGAGAGGGGAGGTGGAGAAACTAGGATATAATAAACACAGCTCCTGTAGAGTTCTCCAGCTTCTCACTTTCTCTCCCTGCAGATTAAGCCTTTAATGAACTTTTATTCAGTTGCCTTCTGGAAGCTTGCTTCAACAGGATGAATCTCCCTGCGCTTTAATGGTCTCTTAATCCTGCCTGCTCTTTCCTATAAAACTCAAAACAAGAAAAGGCAGTCATAAAATGTTTCCTTTTTTTTGTTCTTTTTTCCCTTCTCCTTCGCCTCCACCTCCTCCTCCTAGCTGGTGTTTATTAACCATGAATTATTTAGTGAGGGTGCTGGGAGGGATGGAAAGAGGAGGGTGGAGAGGACAGGTAAGAAAGTCAAGTGCCTCCGTGAAAAGGAATGGGCTAGGTTGTGTCACCTGTTTGTGATGTCACGGTGTGAGCTTACAGTATGATGGCTGGATGTTAACTGCTTTTAGTTTCTTATAAAAGCTGTTCACATAGAGTCGTATCTAGTTTACAGTATCGTGGATAAGAACAGCGACCTTAGGTATGGCATTTAATTGTACAGTGATGTCCCATGAGCAGTGACATGTTCTGCTTGTAGGAAAGTCCTTAATAAAGACATGGACCCCCAATGGTTTGGTGTCTTTTATCGAAATATATCTGTTTATATTTTCACTGTATTTTATTATGTATTTTTATGACATACAACTTAGCACAGTTAAACAGGTAACTCAGGTGTGGGTTGAAGGAAAAATAAATATCCTGATGTTTCACAAAGGGTGTGTAGACGTGCGTGTCTATAAAATGTCATTTTGTCTATTATCAGCATACCCAGGAACTATCAGGGTTTGATGCTGAGTTTCAGGGTTTTTGCCCCGATCTCAGGGTGAAAGGGGCAGATTCTCAGGGTCACACAGTATGCAGCTGGCTGCTTTGTGTTCTGCACTACTGTGATCATATAAAAGAGCTTTTGCTGCCACTATGTTATGGTTGATATCCCTGCTTCAATGCATTCCACGAGGACCGGTCATATGACATCATATGCCGGCGCTCAGCAGTGAAGCCGCGCGGATAGCAGCAGAGCAGCGAGACAGAGGCCTTGCGCTCCCACCACAGGTCTGCAGGGTAACTGAACTACAAAGGGGGGTACGGAGAGTGTAGCTAGTGAGAAGGGGGCAGAAAGAGGGTAGCTAGTGAGAAGGGAGGGTAGGGAGAGGGTAGGCTAGTGAGAAGGGGTAGGGAGAGGGTAGCTAGTGAGAAAGGGGGTAGGATGAGGTAGCTAGTGAGAAGGGGGTAGGGAGCGGGTAGCTAGTGTGGGGGTAGGGAGAGGGTAGCTAGAGAAAGAGAGGGTAGCTAGTGAGAAGGGTAGGGAGAGGGTAGTTAGTGAGAAGGGGGTAGGGAGAGGGTAGCTAGTGAGAAGGGGGGTAGGAAGAGGGTAGCTAGTGAGAAGGGGAGTAGGGAGAGGGTGGCTAGTGAGAAGGGGGGTAGGGAGAGGGTAGATAGTGTGAGAAGGGGGGTAGGGTGGGGGTAGATAGTGTGAGAAAATGCTGTCCCTCCAGATTTTTAGGGGTTCCTATGCCCATGTACATAGAACCATCAAAATATATTGTTAAGGGGTTGATATTTCAAAAGTCACAGGGTCACTTACTTTACAAACTTTCCAGATGGGATTATAAGGTATTAAGAACACAAGAGGACATTGCAGTTCCATTTCCAGTATTACCCCAGAACATCACAAAAGCTTCCAGAGTTTTGGTCTGGCCGAAGGGCCAGTGGCACTGCAGTTATAGTAATTATGATGGCCCCAAATATAAGTCTCTTAATTAAGATTCCTTGTATTTGACCTTGTATTAAATAGCTTGGCCACAGAAAGTGCTCTCATCGTAGATAGATTGGCCCAGTGTACTCCTTAACCTAATGCACGCGATGGAGACCATTTTGGAAGTCAGCTATTATTAATGAGAACAAGTAGAATTCCTTGTGCAGATTAATGTGGGAGGAAATCAATAACTACGTACTTTAAAGCCACAAGAGGTATTCGGATGACCTTCAGTTAAACTTCTATCTAAATTATTTTGTGTTCCCCCTACGTATTCTCTGTATCCTACCTTGGTAATTGCTTGTATGTGTTGGATAGGGATGGTCTACCATGCATTAAAGGTGCTGTTCCACACAGACAAAACCTAGTATCCACACAAATACGTCATTTATTGTGTTTCTTATGAAATGTAATAACATAAAAAAACGACACACAAAAAAGACCAGTGAGTTCTCTTTTTGTGCAGCGAGATACTACACACATCAAATACTACACACAGCTTACCTGTCTTGGAAGAGAACATTCAGAAATCAAGGATGAGCCCCCATGTGTTTAAATGCGAGGGGAAAGGTTGCCGTAACTAGCAACCGGCAAGTCGAAATTATAGGGTGTATAAATTGCAAAACTTTTAGATGCTAAACCAACATTTTGGTGAAATATTTATTTTGGGTTTGTTGTATAAGTTAGTGAGCCGGATGTGCTTTTCATGACATACTCCCTTGTGTGGGTTTGCTCCAGATGTAGAAACATGATTGTTAAAAGGAAACTCCCGTTACATGTTCTACTAATAATATCAGATTTAATAGAATATCTCTTGACTGCTAGGACTAGAGCCAGCTGCCAGGCATAGCCCAGCAGGGCTACAATGCAGAACAATGACCTTGAAAAACTGAGGATTAGCCGGTGGGAAAGCATCCTATGTAAGAGATCCAGACGTAAAAGTGGTCAGTCCCTGGCCCCCAACTTAAACATACCTTATATAGTAACAGTGTTGCACCCACCCATGAGTTAACAGCTGGGATGCCCTTAACTGCCCGCTTAGGCCATAGGTTCCTTAGAGTCCAGGGGGGCCCTTTTTATTGTACAAGACTTCTATAGCTTTGCAGGACTTCAATAGCTTTGCCATAAAGAAGGTCGTCCAAAATAGCCCATGGCTTCCCACAGAGGCAGCTTCCAGATGTGCAAATAAAAAAGTTTGTTGGAGCAAAATGAGATAAAACCAAAGTTATGTCAATGCTAAGCCACATTACTGTATACAGCACTGAATTTTATGCCCCCACAGGTACTGGTTGGCCTTTCATGATACTTACCTGGTTCGGTAAGCCTAAATGTTCAACTCCTCCTTTACTGAATTAAGCCCCAATTTGGTGTTTAATTAACATGTAGTTTTCTATAATGTTGAGTCTTGTAGAGCAGTTTGTGTATCAAGGTTGCCATGTTGTTTAATGTGCGTACGAATCTGTATTCATGTGAAAGTAGTGTATTGACCTTATATTATATAAATATTTACAGGTTTTTTTTAAAGAAAAAATACTTTTTTTGTGTGGAAGTAGTTCTAAGAACTGATCAGGGCCAGTAAACAATCCAGTGTGCTGGATGGACAGATATGTTTATATTCAATACTTTTATATAATGTCCTTTTTAAAATATATTCAATGCAGCGACATAAGTTTTCCAGATCACTACCTGTTAGCTACAACCATACAAGAATTTCACTCCTTTGTTCAGGGGCCCCGATTTCATTACCCATTATCCCGGTGAATACATTTTGTCTCAGATTACAGGTTCTCATGGCTTTCCACGTTGTAAATTTAGAAATACATTCAATGAAACCAGAGGGCTCTCAATTGTCTGATAAAGCACTGAAGGTTATTTTTTTTATATATTTTAATTCCAAAGCTAATTTATTGAAATACAAAAGCTTAGTTTCAAGTATTTGATAACGCAGCAATCATATCGGAAAAAATTTTTTTTAGTTTTTTTCTAACCACTACAAACTGGGTAAAGTGTTCTTTGACAGATGTATTTTTTTTTCTCTGGCAAAATAGAACCACAGTGCGCTGAAAAGATATTTGTGATTTGATCGACACAATGCCCTCTTTGTATGTTTATTTTCAAAGCACAAAACAACTACCGGCAGAATAAAGAACACGTCCTTCTAGTGTCGGCCTCCACGAAACTGATAAAATAACTGGATACGCTATACGGGCAACTTGAAAGCTGAAAGGTAATAAAGATGAGCTAATCAGAAAAATCTTCATCTGAAAAGTCTTGATTATTATTATTATTTAGTTGATCGAGCTACTTTAATCAATACGGATGTGTGGGCAAGTTCAATTGTTTGCTTAAAAGGGAACTACCCCACCCTGCCCATTTTGCTTCATAAAACACTAAGTATGTAAGTAATGCATACTTTATGCTTTGTTTTATTATATAGTAAATTCAACTTAGCTCTCTCTTTAACACTTATCTACCCATGATCCTCTGGAACATTTCTGTTCGAGGTCCATAGATTGTCCAGTCCAAAAAGCATTCCAATCGGAGGGCGGTATTGGTTCAAAATTCCCCGGATGCAGCCGGGCCGAGGATCCATAGCCGCGGCTGCTGAACCCAAGTCTGAGGGCAGTGATAGAGACCGGGGTTCCCCAGTGGGCTCCCTCTCGACAATGACCCCCGTCCATATACCCCACCAGGTATCCAACAGATCCACAAAGGAGCACTCTAGTGGGGCAATGGGCGTCCAAAACTCTTCCTCCCCTTCTTTCGTAACTCTCTTTCTTTTCTCTCTCTCTGTCTCCTTCTCTTCCTTTCTCTATTACTGTCCCCCCTCTTTTTTACGCTCACTTTCACTCTTGCCATCTATCTCTCCCTTCTGTTTTCCCTCTTTTTTCCATCTAACCCTCTTTTCCTTCCTATTTCATTGACCCTGTTATAGACATTATTCAGCAGCCTAGAACCCCTCTCTTTACACTGCTTAGCATCCCTGCCACCCACATCATTATTATTAAGCTCACCTCTCCCTAGCAACATTATTAAGTGGCACCTCACCCCTAAACGACCCCCAGCTGTCAGCCATTGTCTCCCCGCAACACAATTAAGCAGCACATTTCCCTTAAACACCCCCTAGGCTGCCCCTCAGTCCCAAAACCCTTTTACTCTACCACCCCATCCTTTCACCACCCTCACTCCGATTGAACCTTACATTAAGCCCTATACCCAGCAGACAAGAAACAACTTCCACCGTGACAAGGCTTTTCTTTCTTTTTCACCAAATAATAATATTAAAAAGTTATATTTTTCTGTTGCATTGTATGATGAAACCGCCACGTTTGTGATGTTTCAAACTGGCACTTCACCATAAAAAAACTTGACAATAAATTTAGAGATGATCTCCAGTGCCGAAGGCAGAGCCCCAAAAGTGTGTTAAAAACTTTCCACTCAACTAATACTTGGATGTCGACACCAAGGGATCTTAGAAACTTTCTGACGTGAAAAGGCATTTGTAACAATGAATTACTGTATCTTTTCTTACGCAATAGTACTATAGACTAAAGTTCCCAAAAGCCACGTTGCCATCAAAAATAATTCCCTTATATTTCTATATCTAGGTTGATTGGATAGTACATCACACTAAACTATGAATTCAGCATATTCCATTTTTGTATTCTGCCGTCTCAGTACAATGTATGGGTCTTAGGAGAAAGGTGACTTTCGTCTCTGTTGTTAGTAAGGTTTTTATCTGTCCAAGCTGTTAAGTGTATAAGTCACATTTCAAATTGGAACATTTATTATGAGTTGCTTGAGTAGCAGACGACGCACCGTTACATAACTCTTCATAATACTGTTGGAAATCTATCTGTACATTAGCCAATTCTCAGCTTGTGAACAGCAAGATAGCCCTGGTGTTAGAGCAATGTTTAGACAAAAGGGGCTGTATGTCAGGGTAAGGAAGGTGTAAGCATGTGTGTCACTGGACGGTGTTTATGTGTGTGTTAGTATGTGGTGTTAGCATGAGTGTGTGTTAGTGTATGATGTCGGTGTGTGTGTTCAAGAGGGTGCAAAGAAAAACTGCATTCAGGCCCTATTTACTGTAAGCTCATCCCAGGGTATTACAATTCAGAACAAATGTTTTGCTAATAGTGGTGCCTTGGGAATTCTCTTTTAGAAGATCGGGCGAATTTAGTGATGTTTGTCAGGTATGGTCAGGTCCAAGGTCCCCCATATTCGCATATTGCAGCCGGTGGTAACAAGCTCTAGGGTACTGAACAAGGATTCTCATAGTCTGTGTTACGAAGCGTTAAGTGTTGCGGACTCATTTCCGTGTTTGTCAATAAACACTTTGGCCGCTTTCAAACGAAAAATAATATCGCCAGTGTGTTTTTTCAGAATGGACGTGGACTTAGAGTGGGGTCGGTTTTCAACACAGGAAAGTTTCAGATGCACTAGTCATGTCTCTTATTTTCCACTTTGCGCTACAGATGCTGTTTTTCTCCGAGTCCTGTAAAGATACCAGCACGTGATGACATTTCTAGTGTAATCCAAAATCATTTTGCAGGAATGCAGTAGACTGGGTGAATGTAATAACTATGAGTGCACCTTGCATATTTGCTTCTAAAATATTTATTCATTTTAAGAGTCTTTCCATAATATTTTCTACATAATCCACTAGAACTTTAAGGTCTGCATACCTTCCAGTTTTGCAAAAGAAATGCTGAAACAAACCTATTTTTGTATCCTGAAATAACGTGCAAAGATCATATATTTTCAGCTGTAAAATAAATCTTCTGCTGTTTCATTAATTATTACAGTGCAATACATTTTACTTTCAATAAGTGGGAAGGCTGCATGGCTTTCAATAGAGAAGCTGAGAGGGTCTCAGGCAGGACTAGGGATCGCTTAGCTGCCATAGCACTTTAAGGCCAGCGGTCTCCAAACAACATATGTGCAGCTCCCAGCTAGGCACATTGTGTTCTTATACATTGCGTTTTCATCTTTCTTAATGTTCTTATTGTGGTCATTAACATAGTATGTATCACGTTTAATTACTCAATGCTGCATGCACAAAATGTAGGCTACCCATGGGCATCAACACAAAATACTAGTTGTTAATAGTTCTTACTGTTGGTGCACATGAGAAAGTTTTGTCTCCCAATGATGCCCATCAGCAAAGACCAGTCATCAAATTAGGACCAGTTCCACATTATGATGATTGCTCATAACATAGTCCACATCAGCTGTCACAAGAAGTGCCAGAAGTCCAGCAACTGGCCAAGGAGACCACATAGACTCTAGTGGAACTTCACAGCTGAGCAGGCTTGTACTGGTCATTGGGTGAGAATGGGCTGGTGTCTGTATACCTCCTGTCCTTTGATGTGTAGCTGGAAATACATGGCTGTGTGCTGTAAAAGAAGCGTAGTGGGCTGCCACAGGTTGCCACACATGATGTCATTTATAGGAAGCTTGCTTTAAAGTCCCAGGGTCAATTTCAATCTCCAGTCCATCCCTGCAGGTAAGTGTGCGGAAGAGTTGCAGATTGAAACAAAGCTCGCTGGTTATAGTTATGAGGGTTGCAGTGCTGTAGATACTCACTCAGCTTTGACCTCTAAAGCTCCATTCATGTGATGTAAGTGTCAACCTGAAGAAGAAATTGTTTTGCAGGCAACTTTGTACAATAAAAAAAGGCGCAGGAGGTTAAACTGCTGTGCAATCTACAACAACGTCCTTCTGAATAAAGGTCTGCTTACTTTTTATATCTATGTGGATCATCATTAGAAAATAGACCAGAAGTGAATAAAAATAACCTAGACCTCAAACATACAACCGGTTACATATCAACAATGTATAGTTCATGAACTTGCAAGTCGTAAGCTTTGACTTCTCTTTGAACACTATCTTATGTTCATACTTACAACTTCTTTGTACATAAAACTAATCAGTTAAAATACATTTTTAGCACAGCCCTGGGGTGATTTATGACACTTGAACAGGATAATGCATTGCAAAGTCCAATGTGAAATCGTGAGGATTAAGGTAATCAGGGCAAGACCCCATGCTACATGTAAAAGATAGCTATATTGATTTTTATGACAGCTTAGAGAACTGAGAAATACTGATTTTGTCTTTGGCGATGTATGAGTATATCCACTGATCGAGAAAGTGCAGAACTCGCCAGTAATGTCCCATCTCCACAATCTGGTGAAACACCACAGTTTAAAGGAGAACTGTAAAATCCAAAGAAAAACTTAAATCATGGGTGTCAGCAGAAATCTTCTAAGAGGGAGCATAAGCAAGATCAAAGTGTCCCCTTTCCTTCACTTCGGTGTCATTCTTTATTCCAATGATTTATTTGCCTTATTTAACTTTTCATGTTCCCATGTCTGTCCAATGACCCTGTGTCTCACAGTTTAACCTGCCTTAAGAGGCTTCGGAGGCTTTGCTGTTCTGTCATAGTATTGACTATGCTTCATTATATTATTTTCTCTATATTAGACCATCTATTATGACTGCCACATTACAGGCCTGCAACTGAGTATGCTTTTTCTGAAAGCTTTCTTGAGCCAAGGGTATGTTAAAGTCAATAAAAGTGGCTAGGCATAAGCAAGCCCTATCCAAACGTAGTTGCCAGTATCCTACTGGTGCACCATACTAGTTTGTGTGCTATGTGTAGCATAACTTTAATCAGTAGTTCTCTCTCGTTAGATCACCTTGACCACTACATATTTTGTTTGCCCGTGTTTTTCTTTCCTACTACTACCACAGAGCTGGGCATTGAAACGGTTTAATTACCATTTTGACTACAACTAGCTTCTTCATTCTTACTTCTGATCCACTTTGGCCTCTAGAGCTACAATACTTATTCCTGGGAGATATCCTTTGGATACATTACTGAATACAGGCCACCTCTTAAAGAGGAAGCATCTGAAAACCAAAAGACATTGTTTGGGTATGTTTAATAAATTGTGCAAGGGAAATACACACCATATTTTGTTTCTAGATTAATATTGTGGGAAATGGAAGAAAGCCTTTTCACTAAATCTCTCACATTCTGCCTGCCCTAAAAATCTGCTGTTCTGTATTGTGTAGAATTTAAATGACAAAAGATTAGCCATCCACAGATCAGGTGAAACCTATTACTGGGCATCTAGGACACCAAAAGTCATTGGGCCAATGAGGCTGAGTGAGGCTGAAGCATCAGGTTTATTATGGCTTGCCTAGGTCACAGTGCAGTCGTTATTTACCAGGATGCATTGCTATTGTGAGAAAAAAGTTAAAGTAAATAGTCACACTTATTTATACATTTGTGTACAAAGTATGTTGTTATACATATCTAATGTTAGCATACACATGTCACTTTACTGTTTTAATCGTTAACTAATGTATTTTTTGGTCACACATTTACTGTATTTAGTTTCATGGTAAGGTGATTTTGCTGAATAATTCAAGTCCCTAAGCCATAATTATATCCATCTAGATAAAACTTGATAGAGCAAGAATGAGCTAATTCCTTTGTTTGAGTAGGATTCCGAATCTCCTGCTTGGGTATGTAACCACTATTAAATAAAGCTTCTATAATAAAAAGTGGCTTTAGAAGTGATTCACTAATGATTCCAACGTAACATGAGTTACTAATTGTAACCTGGAATTTCTTATAGATGCAAATCTATCATGCACTACTTTCCAGTAAAAACAAAGTACCTCTATTATTCTGTCAATTTCATGGATTTGGTGTTTGTTAATGCTTGAAATAAGCGTATCTTCCAATAAAATTATTTTTTAGTTGTTTTAGCTCTTTTCTATCTTATACAATTTGAATTCACCCAATCGGTACCAACACCATGTATGATTTGGTGGCAGAAGGCTGTGTTCACGTTCACCCAACCATAGTATTAGAGAACTTATAAATGCAAATTATTTTTAAAAAAAGCATGACTTACTCGCTGAGCTCCGCTAGTAATATAGCTGTAGTCATGTGCCCAGCCTCTCCTGGCCAAGCACATGGAAACATAAACAATAACAAGTGCATTCATCGGATTCAAGCATGTGTGATTCTGATACAGGTTAACTAACTCATTATTCATACGCTTTCCCTCAGCGCCTTCATTCTGCACAGCGGTCCCTAGTAAGAGCAAAACAATGCCAGGTCTCTAAAACCTTTTTTTTGCATTGTAACTGGAGGACATGTCGTACAAGTGGCTTCCAATACAAAATTCCCAGACCAAATAAAAACATACCTGCAGTCTTGCGTAATCACCAGCTCTACAACTTCAAGCAACATTCTGTATCAAATTACCATTTCCCACAACAACAATCTAGAAACAAAGTATGATGTGTATTTCCCCTGCACAATTTACTCAACATACCCAGTGTCTTTTGGTTATCTTCTTTAAGAGGTGGCCTGTATTCTTTTTTTTGGCATAATGCCCGAGGAGGTACATGTCTGAAATACTTGACCCCATATCTATATTTCAGATTTAACTGAGAAGTTTTTAGAATAACTTTGTAATATTTGTTGAAGAAGGACACACCCTGCTATAACTCTATTTAAAAAAAAAAAGAATAACATAACCACTTTCTAAAGAGTCTCTTATATTTCAAAACTATTGTCCTACTATATTTAGTGAAAGTGAAATGTGATTCTTAGTCCTTTTTAAGGCTTGTTCTAGAAGCACAACACTATTTTAACCTATTCTGAGGCAATACAACAAATAAATGAACGTATTAAAATCTAGACTGTGTTGTACATTAAAAAATGTGACAGTCTCAGGGTGGACATCAAAGGGCCCAGTTTTGGTTCTCTCTCCTCCCCGGCAAGTCAGATGTTAGATTTCGACTTACATGCGTTAACATTTTTAACGCATGTACTTTTAATCTGAAATAAGTGACTAGAATAAGGTGTTTTAAAGTTTGATTCACTACTAATGCTTATGTTTGCTCTGCTGTCCCTATTTAATTCTTCATCATCTCATTAATTTGGTTATATGTCAGATAATACCTGCAGTATTGTCTATAGGAATATGGGCAGGAGCGTAACTAGAAACCACCGGGCCCCCCAACATTAATAGCTAGTCAGTGCCATAATTGCCCCCACACAACTGGTCTGTGCCTTCTTTGCCCCTTGCCCCCCTTCCAACATACAACATATTTAAAACACTTACACAAATTACACACACACTTACTCATACTCACTAACACACTCAATCTTACCCCACTTATACAATTACACAACCATGCTCATACACACAGAAGTACACATACATGGTTACACACACACTAGTACACAATGCATGCTCAAATACACAACCAAGTGTGTATATATATACATGTTATACTTGAGATAGCTTGGCTTTCTCAAGCAAGGGAAAGTTTTGTTTTTTAGGAACAGTCACTCAAATCAAATAATGTTTCAAATGATATAAAAAGTCTACAATCCCAAAATACTGTTATTAAATTGGAAAACAAGACATCAAATGTATTATAAATTGAAATAATTCATGGGCATTTTGATCATTTAATAGTTTTACCTCTTTGTCAGCACTTCTACCAGAAAGCTAATGTTTTCATAAAACATATATGAGCCGTATCTTTAGCCCCTACCGCAAACAAATTTAAATTAAGAAACTCAGAGGCAGCACAGACGGAAAATATTTGGAATGCTACAATATTTACCTCTATACTGTGGTAAGATTCAGTGCTGATCAGTTAAAGTACAATCGAACCTCTCACAATATACCGGTAGTTAATGCACAATTTAGTTAATCAACAAATAACCACTATTGTGTCAGTAATGAGAAACAGTACATTGTATTAAAATGGGTAATATGGGACAAAAAGAAAAACAGGTCATTGAAAATGCATATTGTGTTTGAAGCCATATGTGTGCCCTTAGGTCCTGTGATCCTCAGGAGCAGGCTGGCCCAGGCATTTGCCTCCTGATGCTCCAAAATAGGGCCAGTCAGTGGCCCAGTTCAGCCCATCACACTGATTGAGGCAGGTCTCAGCAGGATCAAATTATGCAGTATTATGTGATCCCAAGACGGCTGAGTCTGAAGACAGGCTCAAGGTGAATGTGTGTGGGTTAAAGTGAGTGTGTGTTACAGTGGGTGTCTGTGTGTTGCAGTAAGTGGGTGTGTGAGTGTGTGTGTTACAGTGAGTAAGAGTCAGTGTGTTACTGTGAGTGTTAGAATGTCAGTGTGTTTGTCTGTGATAGTTACAGTAGTTACTTGTCTTTCCATTCCCCCCTGGGCCAGAATTTTGCTGTGATCCCCCGGTGATCCCTACCTACCACATACCCATACCTCCCAAGTGTTTAGGAAGCACAACTCTGTCCCTATTTTCTCCCTTGATTCGCCTCCTTTTCTCACAGTGCTCTACAGTAATAAAAGTCCCAATAAATTAAATATCTATCAATTGGTCACAAAGTCACATAAAATCCTGAAACCTTAGCCCAACAACACCTCTCAAAACAAAAGATCCCCTCTTTGGTTTAAGAGTATACATTCCTGATGCTACTTTAAAATCTGTTTGTGACCTAAAAGAAATATCAATAGTAAATCCCAACTTCTCGTACGCTTTAACATATTTTTAATGTCATATGGCGGGTTATAAAAAATAAAGAAATTCCAGTCTGTTGTGACCAGGAGCATACAGTGCATATTCACCTAAACCTCCTCAAGTTTCCTAATTTCTCTACCAACTACAAAACATGTTACAAAAATGTTAAAAGACGTAGAATGAACCACCAATCAGGAAGTGGGCTATAACTTGGATGTTGGGATATATAATCTGTGTTGGAAAACTGTTAATATATAAACTTTATTGATTGACAAATTCTTTTAGATACAATCACTAACACCTATGTATTCATTCATGAAGACTTAAGGGGCAGTTTAATGTTTCTGACATCCTTACTATAGAAGAATGCATAATAAAGTACTTTGTGAGTACATTAATATGTATTATTCCAAAATGAAGAAAAAGAACAAAAAAAATAAAGCACAGAGGATGTGCTGCTGCCGTAGCTGCCTTCCACCTCCATGGTCCAACTAATAATGCAGATTGAATGACTGTTTGAAGCAGCCAATCAGTGGCAGGTAAGCCAATTGAAATCATAATGCTGTTGCTCACTGACTGTAGCATAGTTTACTTTACATTTTATTTGTATAACACTAGCAGTTAACATAGTGTTGTTACAACAGGGGAAATGTAAAATTGGTAATAACATTAACAACAAATTGTTAGACAAGGAGAAGAGGGCCCAGCTCTGACATGCTTATAAATTACAATGTAATTAGGAACATTCTTATGGTACTGTAATATAATACAATAGCACATGGATACAATACTTATGTGGTCAATATTGTATGTATGCGTGTATTTACCGTATATGTTTATGTGTATAACTAATTTAGCAGGGCTTGATTGACATGTGACAACCAAGGCAACGCAGTTATGAAAAGTGGTCCCTCTAGTGCTTACTAAAAAAAAATGAAATAAAACATTTTAGCCCCTACCTTTAAATCACCAGGTATTAGGGGGTAGGTTGTTGAGGTTTATCCAGGGCACCCTTTGAGTGCCCTGATGATGGAGAGAAAAAAATCCTAAAATTCCAGAAACGTTGAGAAGACAAGGTTTTGATTTCTTTCTTTTATGCATATCTAGAATAAACCCTGCAGCAACATGGCAGCTTACCAGTTTTTTGTTTTCTTTAATACAGATGCTTTGTGTTTGTTATTCCAACATTTGATTAATTACCTTATCTTTTCCATATTAGCAATATTTGCTTTACTGTGATTTTGCAAAATTAATTTTTAAACATTCAGTTCTCTGGAGGTGAAATTCAGCATAGGTGATAGCTTACAATCAAGTTAATTTTTACTAGAGTAGATTTCACATGGACACCTTGGGTGTCATTACGCCAAGGTCAGCTTTCACACGGATATATTATGACGTGTCAGTGACGCAGGCTCAGGAACTGAAACAGCAGTGTTACTGTGAGATAATCAGTTTTAATTTGGCAAACCTTTTTTTTCTAGATACTGTCTATGTTTTAACCCCTTTGTGACAGGAGATGTAATAGTATGTCACAAAATCTTTGCAGTTGATGCTGGAAGACATACTATTACATCCTGTTGGTTTAAGCATTGCCAGGGTTAAATCCCTTCTGGTGGATGCGCAATCAGGCTGGCAATAGATACCCTGGTCTCCCCCTTGCTAGCTTGTGTCAAAATGTATGGTCCCAGGCTCAATCTAATGAAAAAATGCTAAAAATTATCACTTCCACATAACCAGGATTTAAACGGTCAGCAATAATGTCAGAGAGATCCAAAGAGTTCTGTCTCCTTGCAGGTTCCCCTGCTGCTGATCACACTAAAGAAGAGCACAAGAAGTATGTAGCATTGCTGTTATGTGGTCTATCAGAAACATGTGCATTTTCACCTCTAATGTAATATACCTCAACTCCTTCTAGATTGTAAGCTCTTTTGAGGCGGGACCAACTTATCTTTAGTTTCTGTATGTTGTGTTATACGCTGCTTGTGCATGTTCTGTATATCCACTGTATAGCTCTGTGGAATTTGATGGCACTATATAAATAAATATTAATAATTCAGCCATGTTATATAGCACACACAAAGGGTTAAACTGTAGTCCTGAGTATCCTGAGTCTTTTTTTTATTGCTCACACACATCTGTATTATGTAATATTTTAAAACAATTGCAATAAAGAGTCTACCATACAACATATCCATGCAATGGACTAGAATCTAAGACATTTTTTGTTTTCTTATATTCGAGGATGTTTTATAATCCAACCTCAAATAGAGGTCAGACTATAACACTAAAATTCAGATCCCCCTCTCTGGCAGCCAGTGAAATGCAATGTGCGCAGACAACCTCCACTTCATCCCGGCACTTCCACCGGGGCACCTGTGTGACATGACCTTGGTGGCACAGTTGATATAGAAGGTCTACTCCCTATACCTCAGTGCTTTACCAAAGACCATACCTAAGGCAAAAAAATAAAACATGAAAAAAAAAATAATGTTTAGGGGGTAAAAACCCTGTGACACCAAGGCACATACAGAGAAAAGTTCATGTTAAATGGAATTCAACGGTTGCCTGGTGATAAATCAAAAAAAGGGAGGGCAAAAAAATGGTTAATGATAAAACATGATCTGAAGGACATGACGTCCAAAGGACACGGAGAAGGGGACCACTAGAGGTAAGTGGTGTTCTTTCTCTGACTCAACCTGAAGCTGTGGTGGACCCCAGACAAAACAAAAAACAGGGTACGCAGGAAGAACATTGAGGGCTAAGGGGAGAGCAGCCCTTTTAAGTGCTGAAGTCCTGCCTATCTCCAGAGGCGGAGGGCTCTATCTCCACTGTGCCAAGAGGGACATTCAAGGACATTCATCCCAAAATGCAGTCTCACCTAAAAAGGACAACTGGGAGGTTCACACAATGCTAATCACAGGCTGCCAAAACTTACACCTTGTTGCTGAATCAGCTACTGATTTCTAGTTCCCATGATCCTTAGCAAGGCTAATTCTATCTAATAATTGTGGGGATTTTGTTAAATAACAGCCATAGATTGGCCTTTTAAAGGTGGTGGAGTGCCTCAACCATTGTTCACTTGATTTCTGAAAGTGATCTGTGATCTGATGACTGCCTGCATTCAGAGGCAGATATCCAGGCTTGCAGTTGTGGATGACTGTTTGGGATTAACATTATCCGCGCATTTAATATTTTGAAAGAGGAAAAAGCAGCTGTGAACTGAGCAGCAGGCTTTATACTGCTGATACTTGGCTGTGCACTGCAGCCCAGTGTTTAATCCCATGGGTCAACCATTGGCAAAATTCCAAATTCCCCTCATTTCAGAAAGTATTCATTAATCTGAAAATGTATTCGCCCTGGCAAGAGAAAGTTGTTGTATTAACCCTTTGAGTATATTTTTTAATTGCTCACACCAAAACCAAACGGCAGATAATGCAGAGCTACAATGGGACAGTGCTTGTAAATTGCAGCCCCACAGAAAACCAACAAATTATATTGAAAGTGCTAAAATAAAAACAAGCAGGGCAGGTAGAGATCCTTTGCACAGGCCAAGTGTTTTATACTTGCTGAACACTGCAATTGGCTGTCTCTACTCCTATTGATTTCAGTGGAAGTACTACAGTGGATGTGAAGGAAGTTTGCCGGGCGGGACTGGGACTGAAAATTGCCCCTGGAATGTTGCTAAAAATGGGATTAAACACTGCAAGGTACAGCCTAGTATGAGCAGCATGACATCACATATCGGGGGCCATCTGCTGGAGACATGCAGCTGTACGGTACCTTGGCATGTGCATTCAGGAGGAAGTCACACTTTTAAGGATCACTTGGATCTGGGACTGGCCATTCCGGGTCTCATACTGGGGACATATTTTGAAAATAAGTAAACTTGAAATATGGTCACAGTGTATAATCATGAAAAAAAATATATATATATATATATATACACATACATACACATGGTTGAGATTTGTATTTCATGCTTACAGATTGGAAAACCTTAATATAAAGATTTGTGGTGGCTCTGGCACCCAGCTGGTTCTAACAAGTGTAGCAGTGTTATGGATGCGATGTCTTTTCTGCTACAATATTAATAAAAACAGTCTTACAGTGACCTCTTGTGGCTCATCTGGAATTACAGTTGCAGATCGTAAAAGTTGCTCCCACTGAATCAATCACCTTCTATGAATGTGTGGCATTCACCAAGCCAGCGCTGGAGCTGAACGTTGACAGGTATAACGAGTACAAGGAGACATACGGATCTACAGAATCCTGCGATGCACTTACAAAAGCGACACAATGGATATTTAAAGCTACTTCTCTGCACATGTATTAAAGTGGATATAATGGCTGGCATGTCCCTTTATGTTTAGACGGTATAATTGCTTATTGAAATTAATATTTTCTAGTGAAAGTAGGAAAAAAATAATTGTTTATAGGTATATTCACCCGCTAATGCATTTTGGTTCACGGTACCCTGACAGACATCCATACGAGAGACATAAACCATAAAATGACAAGACCAGAGTGGTTTTGATGTATGTTGGTAAAAGCTGGTTACAAAAGACCTCGTGTGGCAGCAGGCATCATGCTGCGTGTCTTCTTGGGAGTTTGGAATAAGAGACCATCCAAAAAGTTTTGTGCCAATTTCCTCCTAAAATGACATCCTTCTACAAAACAGAATTTAAAAAAAAAGTCTATGAAAAGCCAGAACAGGCCAATAATAAGCTTCAAGTAAGATTCATTTGCCGGGCTGTCACAAACCCTTTGTGCGCTGGAGTAGTAGAGTAATCTCCGCCATTGTTCACAGGCCATGCAATTAGTGCATGGGAAAGCGTGGCTGGTATGAGAAGTGCACTTTGCAATCATACTGCGGGTGAAAATTATACACAGAAATTTCAAACAGAACATCTGCACTGAAAAATGTTCATTACTTAGAAGCATGTCTTTATTTAAGAAAAATGCATTAAAAAAAGCACATTACAAAATATGTTTCTAGAAGTATACAGAATATATAAAACAAGAAACACAAGCAATAAAAGTTTAAAGTCGTTAGCAAAGGTTTTGAACCATTGTTGACCAATATATTATTATTTCAGTATTATAATTGAAAGGTAAGAGAAGAGAAAATAAAGTTATCGATGCTCTTTAAGATCAGTGCATACCGTAGTCCACAGAGGTCATGCTTCTCTGCAGGTTACAACAATTAAAAACAAAGCACAAAATTGTTAATACAAAAACACAAATATGTATACAATCAAGAACATCCATAAAATCCATGCAAGTCAAGACCTTATTACTATATTAATGTGGGTTGTGGTCTATTTAAGATCATGTCTACATATAAAAAGTAATTTAGGGCACAGTTTGAAATAGCATCCATAACCAATTATTTGCAGATTGCTGAAACAATAACAGAGCATTTCAAACTATGCACAAGAATAACGTCTTAAAACAAAATCCCAATAAATGTGCACATTCAGCTGCACAGTGTTCATCTATTTACATTGATTATTAGAAAATATAAATAAAATAAAAAAAGAAGAAAGAGTACTTCCGAGTTCAAGGGTTCCAACACCAATAAGATTACTAAATCATGCTTTGAACTCCTAATGAAAGGGAGCTTTGTTCAAGGGACGGAATAAATCAAAGTTGTCCATCGTTGATGCTTCATTACGGCCCAGGCTTGGGTTTACAATTTAGTGGACTTTTGACACATCTGTGGCTTCATCTGCTTTTTCTTCTAGGAAACGTTTCACATGGTCCCAGTCAGCACATGCAAAGCGTGGTATGTGCAATGAGCCATACGTTTCCTAGTGCGAGTCTATACAGCATGTATACTTCAGGAGAACTTTACAAGAGCTGGTCAGCAACATGTGAAAGGTAAGTGGCAGAAGTGGCCATGCAGCCTGTGGTTGTAGGCTGAAGTAGGGAGTTTGAATCATTTAATGACAACACAATGATCACCAGGCAATACAATAGTATTTGTTTACAAGGCAGTCATGTTATAGCTTGTCCAGCCCATGTGCATGCATTTGAGAAGGATTAACCTTAAGCAAAGCTTCAAGAAATAAAGATCACCCAGCACTCCGTAATGTTGTTTCTTAATTCACCACGGCTTTAAAAAGACCCATGTGTAGGATCAAAACATTGCCACTTGTGGTGAAATAAAAGACACTACATTACTGTGTGAAACTCTATTTCTCAAAACTTTGTACCTGGATAGGGTGGAGTCCCACTACGGCCTGACATTATTTGTTTTTAGGCAAAGCTTGTGCCGCACTACACCTTATTAGCTAGGCCACCAATACACATTTTGAATGCAATTCATATGCAGTACCACACAATCATTAAATGTGGCAGATGGTTGTAGAAGACCTTCTTTCCATCCAGCTCTGACCACACTAGAGCACATAAATACAATCAGACTCATATCCTTCCCCAACTTACAAAATAATAAGCAATCAAAACTCAAAGCACCTAGAGGGTTAAAGTAGTAATTCATCTCATATACATACAGGATAGCTGTAACACCATTTCCCGGAGAACTGGCCCAGTGCAATATATATTCTTCAAGTTCCTCAACGCTTTTCTTACAACCAAAAATAAAAAGCTATTTTTTTGCCCAAGTGAGTTTGCCATTTTTGTTGGACACATCTCGAAAATCCTTTGAGCCAGCGGACTTCAATATTCTAAAACAGGCACTCAGCGATCAGTCTTCAGAACGCTATAAAGTGCTCAAGAATTCTTTAACCTGCAAGAAAGACACGAGAACAAGCAATTACTTTTTGTTTTGAACAGGACTCCGTACATCACAACTTAATATAACCACATCACAGATGGGAATCGTGCCAGAAAGAAAAACAAACACATAAACGGGATTACTTTTACTTCTTCTATGGTATGAAATGCGCTGTTCTGTGTATCCATACAAAATCCAAATATATTACGTCTTGGAGCCATGGTGACCCCAGGACACAAATACTTGAGGATCAGAACTTGTATAGTCTTATGGAAGGCAATTAAAAACACAGCTATACCTCTAACATACTGACGAGCAACACTTTGTGTGCGCGCTGATCAGCTACAAGAGGAACGAAAGGTAACCTTACTACAACAGCCAGCGTTACTCGATGAAATATTAAAAGTCCCACACTGCCACCTAGTGTGGAAAAGGCAGAGCTCCAACTGCTGCCGACAACAGTATGCTGAATTGCCAGAGGGCAAATTTATCTTGATGTTTGTAATTGAAAATTTTTGTTTTGCTAATTTAATGAAAACTGAAGCAGCTTTGGGATTACAATACATATTAAGGTTTTTTTTTTTTTTTTTTGTCAAATGTGCTAACTAAAGCAGATGTACAAAAATCATACAAAGCTCAACTCACGAGGGGAAATAATTCTACGTTTCCATGTTCCATCTTGGATCGAGTCAGAGAGTACTGTTATGAATACTGAACTTTTAAGCCGTTATGTGCCATGAAAATATCGTTAGGTCTGGCTTTGATATTCTTTAGAAATCAGTAAATCTCGCTGCTCGTCCATAGCCAGAAAAATGTATATATATTGATTATATATTAGAATCCAGCTGGCATTACTGTCTTTTACAAATGTGCGAGTGAGAGTTATTGAAGCACTGTCAGAGCTAAAGCTATGATTGCACTAGGTACTTGAGCTTTAAGTCATTGAAAATAACATGGCCAAAGTACTGGATTAATAAACGATTTGAGTGGAAAGTTAATTAAAGGACATCATGTGCAGGCTTCTTTCCAAAGACACTGTAATCACTAGGCCGCTGAAAAGAGAACCTCCCAAACCTGCTGATCTTTGAGCTTCACACAATGCCAGTGAACCTGATGCGGACTTTGTAGCCAATAAATCTCAACTGCATTGATGAGATTCATTTTGCACGTAAAGTCAATCAGAACTTCGTTATAAGGGACGAGGGGGGGAATGTATAGCTACCTTTTCGATAAGGTTTTCTTGCTTTTGTCGGTCATCCTTAAAATCTTCATTGACATCCAAAGTTAGAATGGGGATTTCTTGCAAGTAATCATAGTCCATCCTATATGAAGCATAAAATAAACAGTGAATGAGCAAACATGTATAAACACGTAAAACACGTAATTCTGCATAAAAAAAAAATTATGAACACCTGAACAACCAAAAAATCCATGACACCAACCTCATGGTCCTGTGGTGAAGCCAGCTCTCATGCTTGAAGTGAAGCTTCTCAAGGTACTCCATGGGAATCCCTTGCTCTTCTTCCCTCCCACGGGAGTAAATACGGTTTAAACATTTCTACAACAGAGAGAAAGGGTGAGAAGTGGACAGTCTCAATAAAGAGATTTCCAAGTACCTATCTCACTAAGGCGCAAAGCAGGATCATGGAGTAAAACATTCAGCGAGCCTGCAGAAATAATGGAGCAGCTCCTACGTCTGCATGAAATTTTGTAAATTTTCCAATTTCCGGCTCAAGCAGGTCACTGGATATTGTTACAGTCAAATATTTCTCAATATTTGGGTTGCTATGAGCTGATACAGTTGACAAACTCAAACACGTATATTGCTGATTATCGCTGATATTTTTTACCAATTGATTTCCTGAAGAAGCCCAAGGGGTGAAACGCGTTGAAAGACTTAATTGGACTTCATTACACCTCACATTTTGGTGGAACTTTAGACCAAACACCTGCATATGCACTTTTGTGCATGGAAAATTGTGAGTGTATTCTTATTGGTATAATTGTATTTTACCTTGAGATACTGCACCATTCTAAGTTTAAAGCTTTTACATAGTCCATGCTGATGGGTTGGAATCACCTTCTTTATTTGTGAGTGCAATATACCACTTGATCACCATATTGGACATACCATCTACACTATATAGTGTTGTTTTTTCTTTTTCTTTTATATGCACCTGCGCCCCATACATTTTGGTTTGCTTAAATTCAAACTATTAAGAATGAAAATTAATTGAATATTAAACTGGAAGGTATAAGGTTTAGATGTAACAGAAGTTTTTACATTATGAAGAGGCAAATAAATGAAGGTTGCAAATAAATGGAACAGCCTCCCTTCAGAAGTGGTAGAGACGAATACACGAATTACCTCTGGCGTGGCTCGGAGATAAACGATTCCATCTAATTGAAGATCAGCTCCAAACTGATTATTCATCCATTCGTGCCAGTCCTGGTAAACCGTCCACTCAGTGTCATTCAAGCACTCTGCCTCATACAGATTAGATGCAAAGATATACCTGCCAAAATTATCGCGTTCGATTAAGCGGGGAAACACGGGGCATTGTTGGAACATAAAGAAAATACATTTAACTTTTGCTTAAATATATATCGATGTATAAAAAAACTTCCTTAAATAGGAAGCATATGTACTGTACATTTACGGATTTATATACTTTGTTCCATTGAGTGAGAACCTACTAAAATTACAATTTAAAGATTTCATGTATTGCCTAGGTTTCTTTAAGTTTATTTTAAATAGTTCCCATACCTATCACTATACACAGAGCGTTCAAAAAAGAGCACAGGATTTTCTGCTTCTTTTAGTTTTCCCCCAAAAGCTTTGAGTTGAGCCCTGATGCGACTCAGGCAGGCGTATGACTGGAAAGTGAACGACCACCTCTCTGGCTTTTCATACATCATCTGTAAAAGGTTGCCACCGCTCTTCTGAGAGGTTGTTAGCTCCTGTTCAAGAAATAAAAATGTGAAATATATCAACTAAGGAAAAAAACAAAAGAAACAAACTCACATGAAGTTAGAGAATTAATTCAAGAACAAGGAGGGTAATCATCATGTAAACCAATTTTGAGTCACTCTGTACTTTACATTTTTTTATAAGCCGCAATCTTGAATTACGTTTCAAGTATCAACACGTGTCAATAGTTGAAGGGCTGCAACAACTATAAAAAAACGCTAAAAATCGTTGCCAATGAATTTCATTATCGATTAGTTGATTGGATTTTACAGAATATAAGATGAGGGTTTTTTCAGAGCAAATGCTCTGAAAAATACCAATCGTCTTATACTCCGACCTCAAATAGAGAGGTCGGATAATAACACTAAGATCCAGATCATCCTCCGTCTGCGCGATGCGTGCCGATAACCTCCAATGCTGCCAGCACTTCCGCCAGGGCTTCTATGATGGAGCACCAGCATAACATGACCTTCCGGTGCTCCACCATAGAAGCCCCGGTGGAAGTACCAGCCAGAGGTTGTCTGCGTGCATTGTGCAACGTCCGCCGGCTGCCAGAGAGGAGGACCCGCCACATCGCTGCAGGGGAGCTGGATCCTCCTCTCTGCCCCCGACTTACCCCTGTGCTGCAAACTCCTTGGTGAACGTCAGCGCGATGCCCTACTCTTCCGCGGTCGCATGATTTTTCAGTCATAGAAGCTCCAGCGAAAGTGCCGGCCAGCAGCAGAGGTTGTCTACGTGCATATCTGCACCAAGGAGTCTGGAGCATGGGTGGTAAGTCTGGGGGGCAGAGTGGCATATGAGGGAGTATCAGGCATATCTGGGGGGGCAGAGTGGCATATCTGGGGGTATAAGGCATACAGGGTGTACAAGACATATCTGGGAAGCAGTGTGGCAAGCCTGGGCTCAGATGTGCGTAACTGGGAAATAATTTCAAGAAATGCATTTTTCTCGTTTTTTTAATTCCGCTGTTTGTTTTTAACATCCAGTTTCTTCATTACATTATTTTAAACAAAAAAAAAACTACTTTATTTTTTTTATCCGATTAATCGAAAAAAGTTGGCCAACTAATTGATTATGAAAATAATAGTTAGTTGCAGCCCTAAATAGTTTGTACGCAATTTGTTTATTATACTAGATCTAAAATGATTGCATAGGCATTGTATAAAACGTGCACTACAAGACATTGGCTGTGAAGTGGATGACAGTCAAGTAAGTGAATGAATTGTATTGTGTACTAGATGTTCATTGGCTGGCTCTGCCTCATTCATCAGCCCAACCTGTTCACACTGGTAGTTTAAGTGTGCTATGTTGTAAGGATTGCAATTCAATCCTGTGTGCTTTTAATTATCAATATATATATATATATATATATAATGACTAACTGCAGCTACAGGTGTCAATGTACATGTTAATGGTATCACTGGCACAAGGGTTTCCTTTATTATGGGAAGGATTTATTTTCAAAGTCGGATATAGCCATAAAGAAATGTATCCTTTTGTCGGTGTAATGTACTTGTCTGCAGAAAAGGCGTTGGTAGACTGTACCAAGCGTAAATTTTCATTAATAAATGCACTACACACCTCAAATTCATCCTGGTGGCTTTGGACATTGCACCATCTTGCTATGGGTTCAGGAACAACTTCCCATTCCTCATTGTTTTTCTTCAGAATATTAACGAATGTAGATTTGCCTGCAGCTGTTTGGAAGAATGCATTATTATTCTTAAAATCCAGAAGACGCACATAATCAAAAGGTGCGTAATTCACCTATGCTTCATAAATTTGCATTGCCAACCAACGCCTTTTTGTTCAATTTACATATTTTATTTCAACTGATTTATCAGTCAAGAAAAATATATATAAATAATAATATCTATCTATCCACCTAATGTATCGGTTTGTCTTAGTCTGTCAATTCTCATCTTGTCAGACCCCTTGAATATACGTATTGTATTAAGCGCTGCGTAAACTGTTGGCGCTGTATTAATAAGATAATTATATATATATATAATTATAGATCATTTCTGTAAATATCTGCACCATGCTATATGAAGTTGGAATAAAAGTATCATTCCTGTTGAAGTATTATGACAGAAACAACACATTTTAACTGCAAAGTAAATGTATTTTAGTGCTCAGGAGAAAAGGTCTTCCCATAGCAGAAGCTCACTAGGATTGAGGTCATTCTGTATTTAACTGAATTTTGTTGTAAATGTCACATATCCTGACAGGTATGGATAACTAATTGCCTAAATAATAATTACGTACAAAAAACTGACTTCTTTATAATAAAACACTAAGGAATTCAACTAAAACCATAATTCTTTTACAATGGTGCTGTGTAATAAAATATTATTATTAATAATAATAATAATAGAATGAAAGCGCTCCCTAGATGCCAAAAAGTGCCGTAAAAAGTGCCGTAAAAAAGCAAATCCCCCCGGAGCCGTATAAGAGGCATCTGTCACGTATTGTCACAGTAGCTTTATTGCTGGGCGGCTCTTTGTCCCGGGACATCTGGCAACAGAGGAGGCGCGGGAATCGGAGCGCAGGCGTGACAGCTGCGGACAGTCGCGCTATAAAGAATAAAGCTGGCGGGAAAATAATCCAGCATTTCATATTACAGACGGACATTGCCGACCGTGCATATACAGAGATGAAGGAAAAACAGCCGTCACTGACAGAATGATACATGCGTTCTGTAGCTATATACCTTATACCCCACAGCATATATTCTCTAGTGATCCCTAATAACCCATTATGCCCAGTCTTACCAATATTGCCCTCTATGGAGATCCTCTTGACCTTGCTGCCCCTGCCTGGTGAGGAGGTAGGAGATGGGAGAGGGTCCGTGCAGATTCTTTTCGGTGGGGTGGCCATCCTGTTAACTCAGTACAGCTTGTGTCACTAACTGCCGCGTATCTCCCGCCTAGAGTAGCTTTGAGTTTTGGCGGTAGTAGCTCCGGGGGTGTAACTCAGCGACGTCAATGACCAAATGTGACTGCTCTGAGGCTCGCAACCTACCAGAGATTCGACAATCCATTCCCTACGGAACAGAGAGTAGCCAATCAGAAACAAGCTGAGCGCCTGTCCTCTTCTAACTCGGCTCCAGAGTTCCCGCCTTATCGAGGCGCAGTAGGGTGCCCGGTGCATCAGAATTGTATTTATAAAACGTAGCTGCTACGGTTCACTAATATTGTCTGCAGAACAGAAACCATACGCCAGAATAATGTTAATTCACAGCCTAATTAGTCATGACCACATTGTATGAAACCTTTGCTGTTTAAAGCTTTATATATTATGCTGAAGGAGAAAATACTATTTTTACCAATGAGACTTCACCCCCATTATAAGACACCCCAGGTGGATGAGTACAGCATGGCTTATAGATTTGGCTCCTATAAGCTTCTGAATTCCCAAACCTCAAGTCTCAAATTTCATCCAAGAAGTGAAAGCCAAATGCTAATTTGTGGAACTCAAAAGCAGAGTCGCTCCCAGCAGGCTCTGCCACACTGACACCCAAACATATACACCAGGACACACTCTGCCACACCGAAACCCAGACATACACACACACCAGAACACATTCTGCCATACCAACAACAAACACACACACTAGGACAGGCTCTGCCACACCGACACCCAAACACACACACATACCAGGACAGGCTCTGCCACACCGACACCCAAACACACACACCAGGACAGGCTCTGCGACACCCAGACACACAAACCAGGACACATTCTGCCATACCAACAACAAAACACACACTAGGACAGGCTCTGCCACACGACACCCAAACACACACACACACACACACACACACACACCAGAATAGCCTCTGTCACACCAACACACAAACACCAGTACAGGCTCTGCCACACCAACACACGAATGTGGTGACCCTAATGTCCCCCACACCCTAGTATTGCCCACAGCCAGCCCCATATCGTATATTTATCCCAACACCCAGCCCTCCCCTTTAGTATTGATTTATGTGATGCCCTTGCATATTGTATCATGTCAGCCCTGGCACCTGGCCTGTCTGTGGCATCCTAGTCTCAAACAGCCTTCTTGTGCCATGCCCCCCCCCCCACTTACACATCAATGCTATCACACTTATATTCATTCATTTAGACATTCACAAACATTCATTCCCTCAATCACACATACTCATTCATACACCCTTTACTACACTTGGGTGCCGGCCAACTCTTCGTGTTCGTGTTCATCTTCGTGTGGGGGAAAATCTTCGTGTTCAACTAAATATTCGCCAGTTCCTGTGTTCGGTTCAGGCAAATATTCGCATACATGCTTCATGTTCATTTTTTTCGTTTGTTTTTTGTAGAAGGGGTTAATACGAGGTTAACCTGGTTTGGCGCCATGATATGCCTTTTTAACTTCTTTTATAAGGCATTTCTGGAGGCAGATTGGCATAAAGGGGTTAAAAGGCATATCATGGGGCAGAGTGGCATATAGGAGGGTATAAGGCATCTCAAGGAGGCAGAGTGGCATATAGGGGTATAAGACATTTCTGGGGGCAGAGTGGCAAGCCTGGAGGCAGATGTGCATACCTGGGGGGTAAATAAAAGGAAATTAAAAATATATATATTTTTCTCAATCATAGCTTTTCTTAAATATGAAAAAATACTTTACATATATTAATAAAGAAATAAAAGTTTCTTACAAGAATATCGTGAAGAATAATGTGATCACTGTTTTGTTCCACTGAATAAAATGGAACTTTTTCATCTAAAAATGTTTGCAGTGTTTTGATTCCATTATGTCTAATGTATTTCATTTATTAAGGCCTTTTATCACTTTTTTGCTTTCTGGCATTTTAATACAAATAATGTGATCAAAAGAACGTTATCTAGTTATTTGTATGGCAAAGAGTGTGACTTGGGTATGTATAAGGGATGTGTGTGGGTACAAGAGCTTGCAAGATAAACTATATGGGGCTGGCCTCCAAATGTTTCCAGGGCTACTTTTCATTCCCAGTCTGGCCCTGGATGTGAGTGTGTGTAATTTGTGTGTTTACATATGTTTTATATTGGAAGGAGGGAGCAAGGGGCAAAGATGGCACAGACTAGCTGTTGAAGTTGGGGGGCATGGAGTAAACTAGTTGGTAGGTATGGCAGGTAATTAATAGTCTCAGAGCTGGTCACTACATGCATGCAATTTACAATTATTATGCAAAATATGGTAAATTTAAAGGCTTTGGTTAGAGTAGCACATTCTAATAATTAATAATAATCTTTATCAATATGTATGGAGGTTATAGAGTTGGAGTCTTACTGGCCAGCAGCAGCATATACTCGTTAAAAGAAATATTTTATTGTGACATGAAATATTAATGTATTCATGCCAATATTAATCTAAATGTGTGTCTGGTTTAATCTAAATGTTGTTGCTCTGCTTTTATAATAAAAAAAAGCCACATAGCAAAGGTGGAGCTTTAAATAACTAAATTATGTAATGTATCTATGGGTTTGTATGTGGAGTCCTAGGGCCGCACAGAACTCTGGAAAACTGCATTCACCATATAGGACATTAACTGGGCAACAATGGGTTAAAATAAATATTTTATTTCCTCAGTTAAGCGATGCCAAAGCCACACCTAGATGCAGTTTTTCCATATAAGGCATGTTAGAGCCACACCCACTTTACATTATAAAGCTTAGCAGGTAACCATATAAGGGTTTGTTAAAGCCACACCCACATTGCTTCATAATGCTTGCTGTCATAATAGACCAAGCAGGTGCCTTCAGTGTGTGAGGCCAGTTGGGATAGAAGATCTTTTTAACTACACCAGCAATGTCTTAAGAGGTCCTCTTCTCATCCTTTTCAGAAGGTCAAGAGAGTGCCAGTGAAGGCTTGTTCCTTGAGGCAGAGTTAGATGGAAGGCCAGAGATTGCTCGGTGCCTAGGTGGTCCGAGTCTGGCTGCAGTACATGGGAGGTAATTGTAACCTTTTCAGTTTTGCACTTGGCACCCTGGACCCCTCTAAGCACTTTTATTTTTTATTTGTCACTGGCTGCAGCCCGTTTGACTTGGTGTGCAGAGCATGCAATGTTTTTTTTTTAATTATTATTTCATTGATCAAACTGCATCAGACATGCAAACGGAAATTTTTTTTGTTCTATTTGTTTTTTAAAAATGCCATGGTGGAACCAAGTGTATATGTTTTTTTCTGGGGAGAGGGGGAGCACTTAAAGAGTTCCCTTTCCCCCCATCAATTGGTGATTTCAGTGGTCCTTCCCCTTGCAGGGAGGGTGCAGGAAGATCCGGCCTTCCTCTAAGCTCTCTGGTTGAGGAGGGAAAGAAGAGGCCACTTATCCCTTCAGTGAGTGCAGCCCCCAAAAGAAAAGAAAAGAAGAATGGGGCCTGGTGTCCGCCATGGCCCTACTAGCCCCGGCCCTGGTTCACTGCATGCAATGTTCGATACATCATCCGAAAGGGCTGGGGCTTCAAGGATGGAGCTCTTTATCAAGTCTGCGCTGTTTCTTTCACCCCACACGTGCTATTTTATTATTTTTGAGTGATGATTTTTTTATTTCATTGATCAAACTGCATCAAACAAGCTCCCGGAATTTTTTTTCTATTTGTTTTGAAAATGCCATGGTGGAACCAAGAGTTTGTTTTTTCTGGTGAGGGGGGAGCACTTCAGAGTACCCCTCCCCCATCAATTTGTGATTTGAATGGTCCTTCCCCTTGCAGGGAGGGTCCAGGAAGATCCGACCTTCCAGTAGGCTTTCTGGCTAAGTAGGGAAAGAAGAGGCCACCTATTTCTTCAGTGAGCGCAGCCCCTAAAAGAAGAAAAGAAGGGGGCTTGGTGTCCGCCATGGCCCTACTAGCCCCGGCCCTTTCACTTGGTGTACGGTGCATGCAATGTTTATTACACCAGTCTAAAGGGCTGGGGTTTCAAGGACGGAGCTGTTTATCAAGTCTGCACGGTTTCTTTCACAACGGACATGCAATTTTTTTGATGATTTTTTTTTAATTTTATTGATCAAACTGCATGAAACAAGCACACAGAATTTTTTTGTTCTATTTGTTTTGAAAATGCCATGGTGGAACCAAGAGTTTGTTTTTTCTGGTGAGGGGGGGCTTAAGAGTGTCCCCCCATCAATTGGTGATTTAAGTTGTCCTTCCCTTACAGGGAGGGTTCTGTGGTCCATTGTTGATCCAGGGAAAAGTAACCGATCGCCATTTCCAGGGGTCAGGAAGGAATTTTTGGCTTGGAATACATTGACAATCTTTGCCCTCCAAGTTTTTTCGCCTTCCTCTGGATCACTAGGATGTGGACTGCAGACTAATTCTGGGAGGATTTTTCCTCTTTAGGGCTGTTTAATTGCACTAAAGGTTCTTTGTTTCCTTCCTTGTCACTGTACTATTTTCTCTTATAACTTAAATAAAAAAAATGTTTTTTCAAAAAAACCTAAACTCTCTTGTGATTTCATTTGAGTATGTTAACATAAAAATAGTGTGAAGGCAACACAGGATAAACATTCTTATGATGTCATAGTACGTCTCACTGGCAGGATGTGAAGATTCGATTCATTACAGGTAACCCCTGGTAAGGTAATTGATGAAGGTATTGATAATATAATTTGTAATCACTATGTCATTGAGTCTCATTTTTTTGTCATCAGCAAAAGCACATAGAGGAGCAAACTTAATTTGGAAGAACTTTATCTGACAAAAAATACTAATATTAATAACAAGTGGGGGATTAGCAAACACTTTAATTAGCTTTAGCAATAAAGCGGCACTTTACAAAAATAAAAACGTAAGGCCAAGATGACAACAGTTTGTACTGGACAGTTTGAGAAGGCTTCTTCAGAAAAGTTTTACTCAAGGCATTCAAAGTGGGAAAGCTGGAAGCCCACTGGGACAGAAACACTCTGTTTTTAGCCCACAGCTGACCACACTGTCCACTGAGAGGGCCTTTCTGTAACGGCAACCATTGCTTCTGCGATTGTAGGAGACACATCCCTGCTGTCTACGCACATACACAACAATTACACGTCCATTCAAAAGGGCTAGGATAAAAGCGCTAAAAGCAATTTTTAAAACAAAATTATTGTAGATGTAGCAGCAGAACGCACTTGCCAAGGTTTCCTCTTCTTGCTTGGACAGGTAGAGTAGTTCAGAAGGGGGTTAGTGGCTGCGCTCTCATGGATGTAAATATAGGAAAGAAAGAGAAACACAATAGTGCAATATGTCTCTTAAAGCATATTTTTTATAAAATGAAGGCTGCAAGGGGCTACTCACATTTGGTGGGGGCTTCTTCAATTAGCCCCAAAGTATGCACTTGGGCGATATAATCCTCGCCTTAAAGATTTCCTTGGCAGCACTATGTAATATGGGTTTCTTCAGTTAGCCCCAAGATGTGCATTTAGGTGATATAATCCTTGCCTTGGAATTTCTTTAGCCTCAGCCTTTGGAGCAGTCTGGAGCGTCCTCAGTTCCTTTTTGGTGAGCAGTGATAGAATTGCTCACTCCTTAATCGCATAATTGGTATTGGTGTTTCTCTTTCTTTCATATATTTACATCCGTGAGAGCGCAGCCACTAACCCCTTTGTGAATTAGACGTCCACGCTCTCACAATCACATATATATAACCCTCCTCTCATCACTCCTGCATCTTTTTCTCACGTGACCCCAGTGATGATCAATTAATCAAGGGCATTTGATTAGCAGCACCTGTCTGCTACTTAGCATCTTAGTTTTTTCACACAAAACATCCTCAGGTTATTTTCTTTGGGATATGTGAATGGATATTGTGTTGCTTTACTCAGAACCACCACTGATATACATGCACCGCATAGTCACCCAGTGGATTCCCACATAGAAATTGTGAACCAGACCAGCACTTGTTACACAGCACAGCCAATTAGTTCTGCTGAGTGTTTCATACACAAACACCCTGCAATACCATTGGAAACAATGGATATAAAGAACCACTTACCCAAACGTGCTCTTTCTCAAGGCTCTTCTTCCTCCTCACCTTCTATTTGAAAGATTTAACAATCTTTGCAAGCCGTTATAGAGAAAGAGGGTAGCATGAGCATTTTTCTATGATTTTGTGTATAATACAATAATACAAATAGCATACACATTTTTTCTTTTTAATTTTTTTATTTATTAACCAGAACATATTTTATTCAAACATTTGAAGCTGTATTTGACCATTTATTCTGACATCTTTAAAACTGACGTTTTAGAAGTCTTTATTCACTGCTTATTACATAACAAAAGAAAATACAGCATATGGTTAAACAAGATATTTATTTTTTTCATAAAAACAGCATTCAGTCTTTACTAAAGAAAAAAAAAAGTGCATTAAATATTTGAAGCAGTCAGATACAATCTGTATACATTATGTACATCTACATGTTGTAGCATTTGAAACCTTCTAGTGCTATTTCTCAAAGCTTGCGCTTTGGCTTAAAACTTTAGTTCAATATTAAAAACCTGAAGCGATATTGGCACACATAGCGTAATATGAATGTTGCGCATCGAACATCACTATTAAACCCCAACCAACTTTCAAAAGACGGAGGGAGAAAAAAACGTAAGAAATGTACTTTCTTTTATGTTGCCTTCGTCTTGGAATAATAATAATAATAATAATGGGAAAGAAAAGGGTCACCTACTTTGTGAGAGAGAGAACACATTTGACCGTTGCCCAAAATACCCTAAAAATACCCTAGATTATAACTTCAATGATTCACAGGCACTGGCCAGCTGTGGCACTACAGTGGTCATACAAAAGCTGCCTACCTCTTTAAGAGCCAGATTCTCAGCCACACCGGCCAATTATTATGCATGTATGCTACAGATGAAAAGTTTGGGGTCGCTTAAAAAGTGTTTTTCGGGAATTTTTTTTAAATCAAATCTTGTTTTTTAAAATAGCATCAAGTGGAATATCTTCTTAGGTGTACAGAGACCATTTATCAGCAGCCAATACCATTGTGTTCGCTAATCTAATTTTAAGTTCAAAAGGCTAATTGATCATTTTTTTTTAAATGATTACAGCTTGAAATGTCCTTGTTTTCCATGAAAACAGCTAAGTGACCCCAAACTTTTGAACGGTAGTGTATATTGGTTTTATCATTGTTGTGTTAAATATATCCTATATACAGAATAGCAATGGCATTATTACCCACAAGGCAAATGCACAGGCATGGCCTGATGAAGGATGAGATTAATGATGTTGTTTATAGCACTTTCACTTGTTTGTTATTTTTAGGTCTTTTGGGATTTAATTGTACAGGCATTTTCTTCACGGTTATACCATATTTTTTCCTTACATTTGCAACTGACATTGTCAAGCCGTGAGAGATCTGTTTTGCTCGCAGAATTGAAAAACAAGGCTTAGTATGGAGGAGAACCACGCTTGATCAGCTTATAAAGCGGTTTGTACTCCTGCAGGGAAAACTAAAAGTTGGCGTTGGGCCACCGCTCCTGCAATACAGCGAGCCTAAAACAATCTCCGTGAAGGGAGTAGAAGAGAAGCTAGACAGTTTTGGAGTGAGGAGAAGCTCCAGTTCAGAGTATAGCAGAGTAGGTACATGACCATATTTATAGTGTCAACAGTTCAACCTGTACAGCACATAGTATACCAGCTAATGGTGGGCTAGCTAGTGGGCAACTTACCACACTGGGGCTTCACTAGTTTGCCACTTCCTTTTTATTTTGCTCCAGTACTGGGTTTATGTTGTATTCCCCACATGCCCTTCCTATTTTCTATTTTAATGAGATAGAATTGGTTTGCTTTTTTTTTTTTTTTTTTTTAGCAATATTCCACCGAACAGCCAAAAGCCTTGGAAATCTGCCCCAAAACACATCCAACACAGGCAAAAATATGCAATAATGCATGATGTATAGCGTTTGCATGGTTATAAGAACGGCCATGATTTTACCCTATACTAAGCACATATATATTGATCTTCCATTTATTATGTTTACATCCATTTACCTTCCGCATTTTGATATAACTACAGAGCGTAGAAAATGCTACAATATAAACGGAAAAACAATACAGCATACTACGTGTATCCTTTAATACAGGCCAGTCCGATAGATGTCCTAAAAGGACTTTGTATGTAAGGATCACATAATATTACATAAATGGGATAATAAGGCTCCCGAAAATAAATGCCCATTCCTAGCGTAACAACAATGCTTCAAAATATGCTGGCAGTAGAAAAGTGCTTTTTATACTAGATTGAATGGAAAATAACAATGGATAACATCAGATATTGTTCATTATGGAAGAATTGTCTACCAACATACAGCCTGCCAAGAACAGAGAGGAACAGGGAGACCATAAGAGGGATGCTATGTGGTGTTTTGGACATCTTGCTTCCTTATGTCGCTGCACAGTACAGAGTGATGCAATATGACATCATATCCTGGTTGCTGGGCACTGTGTAGCTGCATAAAGGGGCAAGTCGTACACACCCATGCTGGAAAAGAACAGACCTCTGCTATATCATTAAGGTGGGTAGGCTTAGGAAAAATGTGTGCTGTCACTTGTCCTGCAGGGGAGAAACAAGCCCTGCCGCTGGTCTGGTCTACAGCAGACAGCATCGGGCCTACATTCCAGACAAGTCACAGTGACATAATAATTGAACCCAGGGAATAGAAGAAAAGTAAAAGTTGTCATTTTTCCATTTGAACTACAGAAAACAGGAAACAACTTCAATTTGCGGTTTTGAACGTGTAAAAGAGCAGATGCTATAAGCCAGGTGCACAAAGCTTATTTGTAGATGTTCCACAGCAATGTTAAGATAAAAAATAAAACAGACCTACGTCTTTCAAGATGATCCAGCAAATACTTCAATGTATAATATCTATTACAGAAACATTAACTGGTCCCTTTATATTATGGCTATCATTATATATCATTAGATATATAGATATCATTATCAAATGAACGTCTTGATATTACAATCGAATGGCCATAAACATCCAATCAAGAAGACCACTAGGCTTCAGAAACAGGGGTAGCGTACAGGCAGCTATTGGTGAACTACAACTCCCATGATTCTCATGCTGCACTGTGATGAGATGGTAAGATTGTATCCAGGTCTTCCTCATAGTTATGTGATGTGTTGCGTGTGCTACAGTTTATCCATTGTAGAGCCATGTGGGAGGTTATGCACTATATAAACCATTAAATAATAATGATGATCATTCTGGGGGCCATGGATAGCTACATTTAAACCAGCTCTGTAGAGTAACAGAAAATCCTTTTTTGTTCCATCTTTCTTCCACTGGCGGAATCTACCGCTAAAGTTCTCTATTGGTACGTAACAAGAATGTAAAACACAAAGCACATTCAACATTAACCATTAGAAATGCAGGCAAACTTTTTTGTTGTTGTTTTTGCATAGCTCCACAATAAAATGAAATGCACTTCTCAATTTGTTTTGCAGATACCTGATTAAAATGCATGGTGCCAGTATGCTGATCTAAAATGTAATAATATTACAAAGCCTCGCATATAACGCGTTCAATACGGGGTACTCAGCTTTAGATAAAGAGTAGTCGGAAGGAGTCGGAAGCATTTTAATCAAGCTTTAGCGCTGTGAGATTCCATTTTCTTTTCAGAACTGGGGATGTAAGAAAATATTTATTTCAGACATTACAATTTGGAGACTTTGACTTCTTAGGGGGTTATACATAAAATGAACAGTGGTTTGAACGGTGGTCTTATGACCATGACAACAATGAGTTATGGGTCAATCCACCCAAAAAGTAAATATAATGGACAGGCAAACCTCTCGCAAGTTATACCTCTTAAAACGACCTGGGTCTAACAGATGCTGTGACGGCCCTTCTCATGACTAACTTCCCAGATGACAATAGCTGCACATCTCACATTAATAGGCAGTTTATTCCACTAAGGTCCAGTAAACTGTGATTGCCCACCCAGATGGTTGCAAGCTATTGTTTAATCACAATTCAACATTAGAAAGACCAAAATTAGGTCTGGCTATTTTCAGCTACTGATGATCGAGCATCAGTAGTTGTGGAGACTACTGGAACAAGTTATTAGTGGCCCAAATATTCCATGATGCCATGGAATAAGGCATTAAAACGAAGAATGCATCCAATACTCACTCACCTTTTTTATCTGCTTTCCTACTGATATTTATCACAAGGCTACGCTTGTGGCTTGTGGTAATGGTGATGGAGCTAAAGAAGTTTGGGAAATAACCAGGACATCGATTTAGGTACGTGACAGGGCCAAGTTGATATTTGAAAAGGCTCAGGGAGGGGCTTCCTTGCCTTTGCATCCTTTAACTTCATTCACAATATAGCAAGGGCACAGCAAGAATGCCAATGGCATAAGCCCCCATTTTCCACAAACCTCAAGGCAGTAGTAGCCTTGGTGCTTTGTGATTATTTCTTTGTATGATTTCCAAACGTGGAAATGTGAAACTGTTACTTACCTGGTCTTCCACACATACGTAGCCAAGGAAGTCCAGCATGTGTCTCTCCTGCTCTTGAATTACTATTCCTATGATCCTTTGTTAGCCCATGTGTAACAAGGCCTATGAGAAACAGCTTGTTATCCATAAGGCTTTTGCAGAACTACACTTGTCAGGATCTTCGCTCACATATGAGATTTTACTCTCTCAGCCCTAATAGTATAGACCAACTAGAAAATGAATAAAGGGTTAAATAGATGCAGTCTTAAATGATGATCTATTTCTTACTGCACCACAGTGTGGTATTAGGGGAAAAGCTTTTCAGATGCAGTGGTGTTGCCGTTATGAAGCCATGGCCAAGAGTAGTTCGGATAGGCACATTATACTTAATAACCCCTTCAGTGCATTTAAGGGTTAAGGTTTGTGGATTTTACGTATCCTTTTCTCCTCCATCCAAAATAGGTTATGTAGAAAGAAAACTGACAATCAACTTGAATCACTAGGCAGCAAGAAAAATAACAGAATGTTCCCTTGATATAAGCACTCACACAAAATATATATATACATATATATTTTGGCTGCTATGGATAAAACCAGGATAAGAAAAAAAACAGCTTCTTTCAAATGGAGGTGTCTGTGCTCATCAAGCCAGGATCTTATCTGTCTTTAGAAGTGAGCTTCTCAATTAATTCTTGCAGAGGAGCTTGCTCTCTTCTGTCAATTAAGTTGAATTCCTAAAAAAAGGAAACACATTAAAATTAGACGAGAGTTTGATACTAGGCAATTCCCAACTAGTCTGAGGCTAGAGGACTACCGGGTAAAAGTGGGTCTCATCAGTTACTGACATGGTGTATATACTATGTTGAGTTAACCCCTTGCAGGTACTAAAAGGTATAAACTAGCGATACGTGTACACATTTTTGTTAGTTCTAGTATAATATATACATATCCTGCCATCCTTATGCCTGGGTGTTCACGTATAACTGGTCAACAAATATCCAGCAAACTACTGGAAGTATACATCCTTATTAATTAATTTATTTTTAAAACGGTTCTATTTTTTGCATAATATGAGGCAGTCAGCTGCATATTAGCCATTTATTCTATGTTCGTGTGTTTTGGTTCTGTTGCCTTTGCGCCATCTACTAGACAAGCATCTTGAGCAGTTATAATATTGCCTGTGGTAAACAATAACTCTTTATTGTTTGTGGAGGTATGGACTTCATTAGCCTAGCCATAAAGCATCAGCTTGGCGTGAAGTTTGAGCATTGACATCGTGGAAATGTCGCCCCAAAATATCACATGACTGACAACACTGGCACAGGTCTGCAGATAAAGGAAGTTTATTGGAATGTTTTCAATGTTTTTATACTCAAGGAAAAAAAACATTTTCTCCATGGAACCTCCCCTTTAAAATCTGCTCTCATGTAAGGTTTGCCAATTTTCCGCACCACCCTTTGCAAAAGTTGCCTCAAGCAGATTTCAAAGATCAGCAACCTAAAATAGGGGAGCCGTAACTTAATGTGGGGGTAATCAAACAAAATCCCATTGTTTATACATAATACAGGTTTATAATATGCATAAATTGCTTATTTAATCTGTTATCGCCTTTACATACATTTACTCCACTGAATCTACTGTAAGATTGGGCAAAGGTGACGTTTGCCAAACATGTTGGCAGTCATGATCTGTCCAGTAGTGCACAGATGTTAATAAGTGTATATGCTATAGTCGCTCGCTTATATCTGAATGTATTTGAAAAGTATTCTTGGAAGTCTGATAAAGTCTGCATCTTTATGAGGTTTAGAACAGCAATTATCATCGTGTAATGACAAATGGCAGATGCCATGGTTTCCAGGCACCAAGCTAAAGCACAGGCTGAGCCAACATGCAAGCTCCCCATACATGTCTGCATACCGCCAGTCATACACGTGCTGCATATGCCCTAATGGACAAACTGACCAAACGGACGGATCCCTTTACTAGATCAGCTCTTCCCAGGTTTGGGATGACAAGCTATGTCATTACCTGAACGAAAAAAATAAAGTGCTTAAATGAAGTATTCAGATGGGCCTCTTCCTGGAGCTGAATGACGGAATCAAAGTGCTGGTGGTAAATGTGGGCATAAACTCTGAAAAGACGCTTAAGGATAATCTTTGCTACAGACATGAAGTTCTTTGGAAAGGGGACACCTGAAAAATAAGAAACAACATAAGGGGAGGAAAGAAAAGGCACTTGTTAAAAGTATACAGTGTTTTCCTGATGATAGAATTGTTCACTATTTCTACTCTGTATAACTAAGGACTACGGTTAGAAAAACAACCTTAGAAATGCCATGAAATGCAAAGAACAATATCTTCACAACAAACAGTATCCCAGCTTCAATAAACACGCTAACTACCTTCCCTTTTTATATTTTGCCTTTGATGGTTTTCCAGCGTAGTATGAACAATGCACAGTTTGTACTGAACACACCAATGATTACAGCTAACGGTGTCCCTCGTGTACCTACCTATTTTGGATGGGAAGAGGGTTTCATCATCGAGCTGGTCTTGTACCCATGTCATCAGGTAATCAATGTACTTGGGAGCAGAGCACTTAATGGGTTTCTTAATATTCGTTCCATCTGCCCAGTGGTACTCATACCTGCAAATAAATATCAAGGTCAACAATGGGACAACAGGCTCCTTTCAAAAGAAAGAGGTTTTACAACTCAAAATCCTCCTTCCAGTGACATAGACCTAAGTTACGCAATCCCACTCTATATCAAAGACAGAAGACGTCAACCAGCGGGACTGTTCCATCAGTGAGAAGATGATTCTAGATTGTAAGCAGGGCTCTCTCCCCCGAATGTATCGGTTTGTCTTAGTCAATCAATTCTTGTCTTGTCATACCCTTTGAATGTATGTATTGTAAATAAAAGATTATAATAATATATGATATGACTCATTTAGGTCATTGAGCCAGAACTTCTTTTTTTCAAAGAGCTATGAATATTTTTGACAGAGCCCCCATCGTTCTCCAAAACATTTCAAACAGTAAACAATATACTGCTGATATAACAGAGACTAGGAGTTTTCAGTAGTAATTAGTGTATTTATGGCTAACATTGATCAGTTGTTTAATAACACTGTAATAAATCTCTCTCTTCATATGCACAAAACTGGATGTCCCTGATCACCATCCCAAAACAAAGTTACTGCTCTATTCTACGCTAGACAACAAATGGAAATATCAAGCTTCCACTCACACGCTTATTTTACTAAAGATTGTATTTTAACCCCTTAAGGACAATGGGTGGTCCCTAAACCCATAGAAAACAATGCATTTTGAGCCCATACATGTACGGGCTTTGTCATTAAGGGGTTAAATGAAAATATAGAAATGTAATGAAGAATATAAGGATGCGGGATTATGAAATTGCGGGATGATGACTCACCGGTAAACATGTCCTATGTAGATTGTGAATATTGAATCCCAGGAAGAGATAATTTAATTATCTCAGAAAATGAGAAATTTAGATCTAAAGCTACACAAACATAATTCCTATGGATTTATTTCCAGAGAAGTAAAACATTTTTGCTGCCGCTTTCACGTTACATCTTGAACATGGGAACAAATAATTACATGGCGTTAAAACCGAGACTGGCCCCATCTGGTCCAGGGGGACATGAGACCACAAAGTGCGATCCACCCGCCACCCACTGTAACGAACCTCTCCACAACTTGGATGGCCCTGTTTGAGAAACTTGGCAATTGCCCCCACTTGCTGTCCCTGGGGCCAGTCCTCTCCTGGTCAGGAACCCTAAAAATGCCCCTTAAAGCTCCTAATGCACCTATACACATAACTAAACGCTCCATTAGAAACATTATTCCTAGCACTGTTGCCCAAACACTTCCCAGAAATAATTCTTTAATTAAGGGAATTATGTCAACTTTTTGTTACTTTTTTATGAAATCCATGGAGGAAATAATAAAATGACAGAATTGCTAAGATTTATTTGATAAAACTACTAAAAAATGCAATTAATTACTTGGTATAAGCGGAACACCACCTTTAATGTTTGAGTACTTTATACAAAATGCTTGTTGGTTCCTAAATACGTTTACTGGGTTCCTGCATCCTACAGGAAAATCGAAAAGTCTGCATCTGTGGCCTAAAAAAAACTAGAAATCTTTACATTTAAAACTTAAAATCATTCCCCTCGCATGTTAGAAATCAGTATGAGCTGTGTTTTTCTGGGGTGGTTCAAAGAGACATCCCAGTGTTTATGGTAAGCATATACTCTTTAGGTTTATGGCTCTTATGGCACAAACGATTTAGCTAAGAACGTTTCAACACATACTTTGGCATAAGTGGGTAGCATATAATACATCTACATCTGAAGATGTGAAGAGGAGCTGGTTCAAATAGGGGCAGAATCTTTGTGGACTACATATCCCATGAGTCTCAGGCTGCCTTAAGGTTGACTGAGCATCATGGGACATGCTGTTTTTAAAGAAGTGCTGCTCATCTCTGGGCCGCCGACTGATAGGCAGACGAGTATACAAGATTTCGTACACAAGAAATATGGATTAAATGATCACCCCACACTAGTGTACATCAATGCGTGTACGAGAGAAGGTCAGAGTGTATGTGTGCACATGAATGAGTGACAGATTTTAAGTGTGCATGAATGAGTGGCAGAATGTAAGACTCCCACAGAGCAGCACTTAAATAAATGAAAATCATCACCAAATGCTGTTTTACTCTCGGATACATGTTTGTTTTTTTTAACTTATTTTGATATTATGTTTTGCAGATAACCTGTTTGTTGGGTGTTATAACGATTAAATATGTTAATAACATCACAGTTCACCAAAATATTGCTATTCCTGAGTTTTATTTATATGAATACCTTCTTCACTACTCATGTTGGATAATGAACTAATGAAAGTTAGAAGCCAGGTGGCACCATTGGCAGAGCGACATTGTAGCAATGACTTTAGTGTATTTGCCGGTCTGTGTAGAGGACACATTATTAGCAGTTTAAAAATTATATACAAATTGTCCCGTACTATACTGTCTGTTGTAGTAGAGAATGCCAACACCTTCATCTCAATGGAAATCCTTTACTATTGAGCCGATGGTATTGATATTTGCCTCCTGAGTTGAACACCATGCAAGTTTCTGATTCCTACCCAAGATATTTTTGCAAAGTCAAGTAATCAGAAATAATGTTGTTTTAATTTTTTCTTCCCCCAGACAATTACTGTGGTAAAAAGGTTTTTGTTTGCTATTGCCTTCCCAAATCTGATGCCAACTGCTGAATCTCGGCTGTTTTGACGCAGCTGCTTGATGTAAATGAAGTTCCCTATTTTTTTAACATTTGTATTTTGCATTTGAATTCTTGTGGTTCAATTTTTTTTAATATTTTTCTTTGAACAATAAGATCTGTTGTTTCCTTCAGACAATCGTTAACACGCTCCAACTTGTTAAGACCTACATCGTTTTGAAGACGCTTAATTCTTCTCCGCAAGCATGATTGCCATAAGATCAGAAGAAAGGAGGCTGGGGGGGACATATACCTTCTCATACAAGCTATATAACTGTATGGGGCAAAACTCCCATAGAATATAAATGTGGTAACATGGACAGAGTTTTTTGTTAAAGAAATGTGGGTATTACTATGTCTGTCCCATGAATGTTTAAATCCCCCCACCGGGGGGCAGTCCGCCACGGGCGCCACTCATCAGGGGGTGCCACGACGGCCACCTAACGCGGCCCGGCAGCTCACTGCTGTGGCGCCCGCGCACTGTGAGAGGAAAATCTTTCGCTGCCCTCAGGGGTGCAGGAACCTGGGCGGGAAAGATCGTTTACTCACACAGGCTGCTTCAGTGAAAGTGGTGGAACAGCCAGTGGCAGTGGTAAGAAAGTGTTTAGTCGGGGGGGTGGGTACAGGCAGGCTGCTTCAGGGGGGATGGTACAGGCTGTTTAGAGGGGTAGAGGTGGCACAGGCAGGTTGTTTTAGGGTCAGAGTTGGCACTGTCAGGCTTTTTCAGAGGCAGAGTTGGTACTGTCAGGCTGCTTCAGGGGAAAAGGGTGGCACGGTGGCATGGGGAGGCTGTCTTAGGGGCAGAAGCCTACCACTTCGAAGTCTGGCTTACCGTATAGTGATAGGGGCTATGCTGCAATACTGTCAATGTCTGGCTCAGTATATAGTAATGGGAGTTATGCTTTACCATATCTGTTCAGTAAATGTTATTTATTTAAACTTATTTAATTTAATCATTTATTTTTCAGATTTCTAGTTTTTTCCAGTTGACATACAGTTTACAAATAAAATAAATATTCTTGCCAACATTTTTTTTTGTGTATGTGTGTGGGGGGATGCCACATACAAGATCTGCCCCGGGTGCCAAGTACTCTAGGTACACCCCTGGCTGTATCTAAGCCTCTGACCCTCTAGATTTAGATTATGACCTTGTGTCACATCATGATTTTTTTTTTGTAAAAAATTGTAAAATGAAAATGCTTTTTTCATTACAGACCAACAACTGTGATGATGTGGAGTTATACGTGAAGTATAAGTCTCCTATTTGTACCTTCATGCAGCATCCACAGTAGTTTTATGATCCCCAGAAAGCAGCCCACTAAGTTTGAATATACAGTAACACAACGTGTTGCATGATGAGGAACACAGACCTGCACTAGAAGAATCCACTAGTTTTGGATGCCTCAGGATAAACGATTTAGGGGTATCACTTTAATATGTAATGCATTTAATAATCAAAGCAAACTAATAGTTTAATATGAATACATGTGTTCAGAAATATATTATATGTTTATATTAAGGATGACTCATGTGCAGTTCTTTTTTGCAGCCCATTAGATAAAGAGGTGCTCTAAACTTTTGCCTAAGCTACCTAAGTCTTCTTTATACAATGCTATGGATATGATACCTTTTAAGCAATGCTTTACATGTCAGATTGTGTTGGTCATCTTAGCCATTAAAGCAGGTTATTTCTTGTCTCCCCATAATATTAATCAGTATGAGATGAAGCAAATACATTGCAAACAATATTCCCATATGCATTGTATTACCTGGAAGAGAACAGTGGTTGTGCAGTAAGGATAATATACTTTATATATTATTATTATAATAAATACTTTAAATACATGAAAAGCGGGACAATCTCCGTAAACACAAATTGTCATACCTTACTATACTGATCTGGAAATCCAGTTATAAAGTTCTTATGGTGGCTATATATTATATGTATAAATACATATAAATATGTATGCAAGATTGTGCTCTGGTTCTAAAAATACTAGAAATTGTGAAATAGGGTACATTTTGATTTGCTATTGAAAGTAATACATCAATACTAACAAGACGGGTATGAAATTAGGAATGTTCCTTATAGAAAGGATATACCATCGAAGGGTCTTACTTTGGTCCAGCAGACATTACAGGACAGCTCTCTTCTGTGCAAAAATCTGTAATTGTTCCATAAAGCATATTGATCTGGTTGAAGAAATCCACAGCTACAAAAGGCAAAAATAACCCACTGATGAATGAAGGGAACAAGATAAACAATGCTAAAACAATTAAGCATATAAACCATGGTATTGGGAATTTTCAAAACATTAAAAAAAAGATTCTTACTACGTGTAGTAGTAAGAATCTTACTACTAGTAAGAATCTTACTACTAGTAGTAAAAATCCAGAGCAACATTTTGGGCATACCTCTGCTAACTGCCCTGTACGTAGCACTATGCCCCCAAATTTCTCTACTTTTCTGTAATAATCATGAACCTTTTTACTAAACGAGGTACGCACCATTGCAGTTTGATTTTTAAAAGTAATAACCTTATTTTTGTGTCTAATTATAAGGGAGACATTCTTCTCTGGGGTGGATATTTTTCCAGTTATAAGTTTAAGTGAATCTGTACCTATGAACATACACCTATATCTTGATATAACAAAGACAACGGAGGGTATGAATGCATTCAGTTTCATCATTTTCGAATATACAATCACAAATCACTTACTGTTCACAGCAACCCACTCATTGAGATCTTCCCCTTCCGGAAGCATAACCGCCATCCGCAGGTTTCCACTACCCAAGGTGGCTTCTGCATGCTTTAGTAGCTCGTACTGGTGTGACCCCTCTGGAATACTCTTTTTTGGCTTGAAAGTTTTCGAAGAGCGACCGCCACTAAGGGAGCAAGAGAAAAAGACTATGGATCAGTGGCTCTAAACCACAACCACTTACAGCTCTTTATTCCATTTCTTGGCTTTATAGTCAATACAATAAGCTTTAGACATGGGCACATTTCTGTGTGATGTCCAAAAAAACAATATATATGAAGTAGCGTTTTTGTTCATGACAAAGTATATACACATATATAATGTCGTGCATTGTTTTCTGAAACAAGCAGCTGGCAAAATCTACTTATTCTATTAGAAAAACACATATGTAAAAAAAGTATAGAAATGGACAAGGATTTAACAGAAGAAGAGTAATTGGATGGAAACGGACACAAATACCGTAATTGCATAACATAAATGGGGGACAAAAACAGGAGAGGGTAGACTGGTAACAGGAGAGGGTAGACTGACAGGAGCACAAAATTAAAAAGGTCAACGATGATAGATCCAAGGAGAGGGAATAAGGTGCAGTAGAAAAATCAGAAAAGTACAAGCTGGGCCAGGTTCCTTATAATAAGCACTTTCTGAATTTTGGACCACACTGCTTAAATTTATGAGCAGACTCAACTGCTCCACAAAGTCTTTCCCAACCGGAAAGCTACGGCTTAGAACCTCATATGTACTCCCTAACATAAACACAAGGATAGATAGCAAAATAAGGTGGAAAGATGGGAAAGACTAGGAGCAGGGGTCAGAAAACGTAGTAGAAAGGTTCCAGAAGAAGGCAAAGGAAATAAGCATAGTCTAATGGGTTGCAAATGTGTGTGGAGCAAGCAGAATTTTGCATCTGGTCCCAAGACTGACAAGAAATCGGTGACGAGAGGGACAATCTTCAAATACAGTAACTAGTATTCGCTTTATCAGGGACTCTGAGAAAAGTTTGCACATGATGAAAGACCAACCATCGCAATGCTCCTATCATATAATAGGACAATCAGTGTTTGATGCCGCCATAATGACATCACAGCTCACACATGATATCGCATGTCTCCTTGTATATTTTAAAATCTGCTACATTGTAACTATTAGCTATGACATCTTGGAAATAAAGGGGAACTCTCATCACACTTGTTTATCCTTTTGTTAACGTCCTATGGTCATTATCAATTTCTACGGAAAAAAAACCCACACAAATGGTAGCTACATGATTACTTTTTAGGTTTCAAATGAGTACTCATCTACCCATGATCTTTTTCTGTTTGAGAAGCTATTTCTCTCAAGAATAGAAGAGAGAACTGGACTGTGTCACACGTCACGCAGTGTGTGATGTAGTCCTGTAAATACCGATGATGCAAATGATGTCGTACGACCTTCCCCAAGTCACTGATTGGCGCAAAAATAGCAAAATGCGTCTGAATTTTCATTTTAATGCCCCAGCTCCACGTATGGCCCTTCTGACATCAGCTCTTGTTAGTGTTGCCCCTTGGTGTCCGAAGTACTGGTTGTACTGCATGTAAATCCCACTGGGAAAAATAGGACCCAAGGAATACATGTTCCTGCTTCTTCTCTCGTTTATGTGACCAAAACCTACTTAATACACTTGGCTGTGTAGCCTACTGACAATACACGTACGACACCTATAGGAAACAAAGAAAAAGTGTAACAAAGATGACACAACATTCTCTCTCAAATCAGAGTCAGAATTATGGTTTTTATCTACAAAGTAACGGCAACTGTAGATGGGCGCGATGCCCGAAGCCCCGAAATAGCTGTCATTTCCCAGCTGTTCCTTCTGCGATAATATATTAAGCTCTGCGGTGTCACTCTTCCGACACGCTTGTGGTCTGCTTATTTTCAGCTGTGTAGCTCGACATATTCAGCTGCTGCTAAGATGGCTTAGAGTTACTCGGTTTTTTTCAATACACCCCTCAGAATCATGAAAAAGGGAGACTGACGAAATCCGTTACCTGGGACTTTCTGTTTATTATTTTAATATCTCCTGAAACCGGTGATATACCGGTACTTACCGCCAGGCTTGGTGTGAAATGTACTCCTATTGATTTCAGGCGGTACACTTTCCAGCCACTGACTGGCTAATTATATTCATTTTTAGAGACATTAAAGGACTCATAATGCACTTTTTAAGTGGGGCCGTCAGAGCCCTTTTAAGGCTGTCTGGCCTTATAGATGTGTTATGTTTTTTTTATTTATTTTTTAAATTAAAAATCCCTTAATTAGCCTTCCTTTTCTAGTATTTGTACTCTTTTTCTTTGGACAGATGTGTCCATCGCGCACATAGCTAGTAGCATAATAAATAAGGCACCATATAAACGATACTGTTCAGCTGTAAAAAAAAAAAATATATATATAAAAAATAGATATTGCAATAAAGCTTTTTCTAGCATGTTGCGTTTTGTTTTCCTGTAATTGCCCGTGCAGGGCTGTGCAGTGTTGCGAGCATTAATCTGCAGATAGAAACGGGTTTCTGTATCCATGAAAGACAGTCGCATTACTCCGTGGGCACAAACAGGATTACGGCTCGCCGCTTAACTCCGAACGAGAAGAAGTTGTGTCACGGGTAACGATTTCCTCTTGACTGCTGGATATTTCGTTAAGGGAAAAATACTTCATTTTCTCTTTGCTAATACAGTCACAGTCAATACAGATTTTCATGACAAACAAAATATTGTTTTTAAGAAAGCAATGAGGGCACAATTTGATTTATTAACCCCGTAAGGGCAGAGCTGCCTTTTATTTTTTTGCGGTGTTTGTGTTTAGCTGTAATCTTCTTCTTCTTTCTCTTTTTACTGATCCCACACAAATTATATATTGCTTTTTTCAGGACAATATGGGCTTTCTTTGGATACCATTATTTTGTTCATATAATCTAATTTATTATCAAAACAAATCATAAAATGTGGTGAAAAACTGATGGGAAAAAAAAACACTTCATCTATTTGAAAAATATGTTACTCATCTACAAAAGCTAATTAAAAACCTGCTAAATAGATTCAGATATAGGGCAATAAGTACAAGTAGCATATTGCTAATTCAAAAGTTCTCAGGAGGGTTAGGACAGTCAACTGTCTTCAAGAGGTTAATATCGAATCTCAAAAAAGTATTTAAAGCCTTTATAGGAATTACTTCTTTCATCACCACAACATATATTTATTTCTGACTGACTAAGGCATGATTGCAAACAGGCTTTATTACTGTGATAACCGTGATAAATTACAATCTTTACGTTTTAACTAGCGACACAGGGAAGCTTTTATTTTGAGGTGTGTGGAAAGATTTGCGATTGTATTCCTAGATTGTAAAATGGTCTGAGCAGGGCATTTCGCCCATTTTGCTTCTGTAAGTTCAGGTTGTCCTCTGTAACCATCATATGGCACTGTTAAACAGGAATCAATAATAATAATAATAATAATAATAATAAGGATTTCTGTGTATATGCATCCAATAGCAACTTTAGTAACCGTCTAATCCTGACTACAATTTTATTTTACTACTAGTTTACTACTAGCATTTGTTAACATTTTCATGAAGTATTGTTATTTTATGTGAAAATGTCATAGTGGAGACTTGGCTTTTTGAAAAGGGAGGGGGCTTTAGCAGAAGCCTTCCTTGATAGGTGGTGGAATCTGACCCTTTAGCTGGACATTTGGCTGAGGAGGGACGGGTTGTTCATACTCACAGGGGCAATGCATCCCCAGAAAAGGAACATTGAGGACCAGGTGGTCCACTGTAGCCTTACAAAAGCACATGGTCATCTCCAATTTCTTCACTGTCGAAAAAATACAGCGCCTTAAAATAACCTTAGTAAGTAAACAGTACAATCCTTGGACTAAAACAAAGAGTCTACAGGTAGAAGACTCTGGGCAACATGCCTTACAGAAAATAGAAGTGTGGTGTATCCCTCACCAAATCCTGCCGCCTCCACCTGAAAAACATCTCCCGAATCCGCCCTTTCCTCACGCAAGATGCTACCAAGTTACTAATCCAATCCCTTGTGATATCCCGCCTGGATTATTGGACTGTCTACTAACCGTTCTCCCCCTCTCCCGCCTTTCACCGCTTCAATCCATCCTCAACACTGCAGCTAGATTAATCTTTCTCTGCCACCGCTCCTCATCCGCTGCTCCACTATGCCAATCACTTCATTGGCTCCCCATACCCTTCAGAATCAAATTTAAACTTCTGACCCTGACCTATAGAGCCCTCAACAACTCAGCACCCCCTTACAGCTCTACCTATCCTATCCAAATACACCTCTACCCGCCCTCTTCGCACCTCTCACGACCTGCAGCTTTCTTCTACTGTTATTACCTCTTCCCACTCCTGTATTCAGGATTTCACCCGCTCCCCTCCTGTGGAATCCCCTTCCCCGTTCCGTCAGACTTTCTGCCTCGTATGCAACTTTCAAAACCTCTCTGAAAACCCACTTGTTCAGGGAAGCACACAACATTCCTTTACAGAGCTCCCAACCATCATCCTAATCACCGCCATCGGAACAAACGGCTTCAACACATCAGAAGCAGATCAACTCATCCCCATCCAAGCCGTCCTGTCCTATTGTCTCACTCCCCTCAACCCCACCGACTACATTGTAAGCTCGCAAGAGCAGGGCCCTCTTCTCCTCTGCACCAGTTTGTTATTGTATGTGTTATTATTATATGTGTTTATAAAATGTTCTAATGAATGTAACAGCGCTGCGGAATCGGCCGGCGCTTTATAAATAAATAAATGTAATGTAAAATGTAATGTAATATCAAAAAAAACCTTCAGCAATATGTAAATAAAAAGGGACTACAGCTAGCTAATAGGCTGAGGTCAAGAATGGGAGATACCGTATGTTACCTTCCTGCTAAGATTTTCAGCAGGAAAGGGTTGCTAAGTGACTAATCCATGACCTGTTTCTTCTGAGAGCAGAAGAAACGTCAGCTTTTAATCAGTGGAATTAGTGAGCCTGTGAAACATATAGACCAGTGATGGCTCACCGCAGGGCTGGATGCTAGACCCTGATAAATATAGCCATACCGGATGAGAGATTAAAGAAAGCTGAAGGATTGTTCATCTTAAATCACTTTCCATATGAGAAAATGCATGCAAATGGGTTTAACTGATCCTGTGTGGTGGATGACTGCAGTACATTTATAAATAGGGAAATAAATATGGAGTCTGAACTTTAGATATAAAAAAGGTGTCTGGGTAGAAGGTATTAAAAAAGTGAGCATAATAGAATCAAAAGCATGTGAGGGACATGATGGAGGAATATCCTCATACAAAGTTGTATGGACATCTTGTTTCAATGAGCCAATTCTACTGGTCTTAACGGGTCTTAAATACCCTATCAACATTTCTAAATTGGGGAAAAAAGTGTTGGGGGTATGTGGCCAGCACTAGAAGGTTGGTGGTTGTAACATGGTCAACTTTCTTACAAGAAGAGTCAACTCATAGCGCTCTGCTGTAAGATGACCTGATGTCTGGGACTTGTCTAGGCCAGTAAAATGTGGTTGGCAATATTATTATTATTATTTTCACTTAGCACTTGGTGGACATGCCTTCAAACGTGTAGTACTTCACGCATGGGTTAAGTCAGAACTGCTCAACCACAGAAATCCAGAACAATCATTGAAGGACTTCAAGCTTCATCAACTATTCCCCATGGGAGTAATAAAAGTTTTATTTTAAGAGACTTATACCACTACCCATATGTATTATCCTTTATCTCAATAGACTGTAAAAATAATATACAGGCACCTTATACGTAACAATGATGATCCCCATGGTACAGCGCTACGGAATTTGATGGCGCTATATAAAACAATAAATAATATTAATCTCCAACAAGACACATGAAAAGGTGTCACAAACTAATTATAAGCCAGGAACCAGTTAAGGGTTCCAACAGTAGCCCATAGGAAAACTTGCAAGCCCCAGAGACAACCAAATTGTGATGCATGTGTATGAAAACAATCCTCCTGCTGGTTTCTAGATCAGTGTTTCTCATTCTTGATCTCATGGTCCACCAGTGGTCCAGGATTTAAGATGTGCATAACATCAATAGCATGCAGTACATTAGTAGTGCTCTCGGACTGTGTGTAGATACATTTTACAGTAAGGAGCTCACAGAGAACAAGCAAAAGCACAATGTTGCACATAGAAACAAACAAGAAGTTACGGCAGAAACTTGAAGTGATCGACTGTGAGTGTGTTACCTTTACTAACCACTGGGTTCATTTATATTATCACAAAATGTTACAATACGAGTGTATTATCTATAGTATAGCATGTATAGCATACAACCGCTACAAAACCCACACATCAATAAGGCACAAACATGACGTTATTACTGTGTAAATGTATGTTAGAATACAAAAAATACATGTTACAGTTTACAGCACACTTTTCTCCTGGTTCCTGTAAAATTCAGCTAAAATATAAAAACAACTCCTAGTATTTAAAGTGTGTTTCAGAATGAAAATGATTACACATGAATGTTTAAGTAAGTATTCTGGCTATACTGCTTCTTGAAAACACCCAGGCTGTGCACGGAACGGTGTCGTCTCTTATCTTCTTGTCCTCTTCAACCAATTCACAAACCCACACAATCAGACTAGATATACGTCCCAACGGTAATTCTTTTGTGGCTTACATGCCAAGCATGAATAATGGAAACGCATGGCCTTTGCAGGCTACATACACGGCGTACATGGGGAGAGAATTAGACAAAGCAGGGGCCACAGCTGTCTTCCTGTACAGCAGAGCGCTGTATGTCCTAGGGCAATAATCAATTTAGTAATGTCAGGACACACAAGGCATAGCGGATCCAAGGAGCAGACTTGTGTCTAGAGGACATGCTTCCAACACCTGGGGATACAAGCATAGGTCCTATCTGTAGTAACCACAGAAGGGAAAGAACACAAAAAATGGAAAAAAAAAATTAAAAAATTAAAATAAACAAATTGGAACTGGGTATAAAGCAATGCCATGGTAACCAGATGCTGCCTAGGAAATCATTAATATTATTGTTATAGGAAAATGATAAAACAAGCATAAATTCACAGTTTATTATGTATGGACAGATGTCAGAGTATTTACAGACACACCGCAGTACCACTGTTTTTTTAAATAGGGATTGAAAAATAATAATGAACTAATTAATAATAATATGAAAATGGAAGAAATTATATTAATATAGTATAATTATAGTGAAATTACCAGTTAACTGTAATTACCGGTGCATATATTTGGCCAGGACAGTAACGAAAAGGTGGTGGCATCACCATAGCAACCATCGGCTGTTGCGATGCCGATTACACCATTCCAGTGGTTTGTTAATGATTTAACTTGGCACCAGAATCACTTTTGATACACGATAACAAGTAAAAATAAAAAGGCTTCTCTTGTGCGATCAACTGAAAGCTATTCTTTCCAGCACTCTTCCCGTATAATTATCTGACAGATTACCAACCACGCACACTATAGAAAGAATGTAAAGTGGCACAGATGGGAAAGAACAACAGAAACAACAGCCTTGTTGCCAAACGTAGCAACGGATTATTTTTACATTTGCACAGATTAATTCAGGTGTCAGTCTGATGACATAAGAGTTCTATGTCATCACTGTTACTATGAAATGCTACCAGTCCCACTACTTAAACTCATTATGTTATGTGTTTTTGGGTCACACGTCTAGCCCGATTCCTGCACCTTTAAAGGAACACCAATACAGGAGGCCAGGTACATAGAGAAATGCTGGAAATAATAATAAAACGGGTCGCTGAGATTCTGCTCAGTTGCTATGGAGATAACAGCGCAACTTACTAACAGAGGAGGATAGATGAGGTTAACACAGTAAGGGGATATAAACATGCATGGAATATACGTATGACAATCCTGAATCTATGGCAAGCCCAAGGACTAACTAAGGTCTGACTCCTTAGAGAAAAGGGCCTAATGGCTCTTATCTGCATCTAATCTCTTCTGGGGTCTACAGAATGTTGAGATAAAGAAACATTAACGTGCCGTGTTGTCTAGAAGAAACATTTGTTGCACTCTCTAGAATTACCTTTGTGGATTTCAAATTTCATTCTTAATTCTGAAGGGTTATTCACATAAAAACAACATAGAGACTTTTTCGGAAGCCTTCTCTGTTCCTATGGCAACAGCCTATCAGTGCTTGTTTTGTTTGCCGTATGCCAATTAAGTGTTCCCAGCAGAATTTAGGAATGAGGCAAAGGTTTACATGATTGAGCAATTATTTTGGGGAAGGGTTTAGACGTTCAGCAGTACTAGGATGCGAGCTTCTAATTGTGTATTTAGTTACAGAAGTGTGTAGTACATTAGGTGGAAGACCAGGCATTTTTCCACTCTAGTGACCAAACCAATATGCTCCCTTACATACTGCAATATATTATTTCTAAAGTTGTGGTTTGGGGGGGGGGGGGTGTTTGTTGTTGTGGGAGGGTTTTTAAATGTTTTTTTTTTTATATTGTAGATCCCTTTGGGGTCATCATTGATATCATGGATTTCTGTAACCATGCGGTACTCCAGTTGACTGCAGTTGACCTCAGATTGATCAGCATGCAGGGCTCGGTAGGCTTGCATTACAGTACCGGTAACCAGCTGGTAAGGAGTGGTCATCAGAGGTCCCAGCAAGGTCAGGTCAGACCCTCTGTGAACTATCACCTTGAATGAAGTTCATGGCAGTGCTCATGTGCAACATCAATGGCAGACAATGCCTAAACAGTTTGGCCATCCAGCTTCACTGAAATGTAATCAACGCTTGTACTGAGTGCTTAATTTGTCAGCACAACAGGGGAGATTCCAGACAGTCCTTAAGACGTACTATTAAGTCCTAAATGTCATCTAGTACACACACCTTAGACTGTAATAATGTGTCCTAGGGTCATTAAGTGGTTAAGCTTGACTGTGTCACTCAGAAGCCTCAACGGTCAGGCTGATCAGCAATTCTGTGGGGTTTATTGAATAAATGGCAAGTTTCTGGAGGAACCAAGTTGTGATGAAACATTCCAATCCACCAACACAACTATACATGATGAATGGCTTTTTGCAAGAGAAACTCATCAGCGTTGAAAAAAAGTTTCTTTAAACGTAAATAGGTTTCCTGAAAACGGTTCTTTTTACCTTTGCTGTATTGATATCCATTTAAATTGCTGTGTCACTTAAAATAAAAATGCATTTATTAACACAATGTCATTTCTAGTTGCATTTTCTGCTGTTCATTTCTGCATTCTTTGGGATTTTGAGGGCTACAGAACACTGCGATACATTTATACCCAACAGATCTTCTAAACATGTTGACTAACCATAATCTCTTAATGCATCTTTTTTATCTGATTCAAGTCAAACACTTTGCAGGGAAAAGCCCAAAATATGAATCCACGGGCAAAACGCTATAGGTTCAATATTTGGAAGGGAAAGCGGTTTATATATAGCCCTGGAGTTTTCAGAAAACTGTTTTTACCAAATCATTATAAGCTGTTGTCCTTCCTGGGGGGGAAAAAAAAACTACAAGTGGACATAAAGCCCCGGAGGTGAAGGTCACTCTCGGTTCCTTCACAGTTATCTCTGGACAGGCAAGGGAAATGAAAGAACATCAACAAGAGTCTACTTTAAGGGTTTGCTAAACGTTGATTCAGCAGGGAAAACATTAAATCTTAAAGGCACACATCAGCCATCATATCCATTTGAATGCATCTAAAAGGTGTGTGGCCCTTACAATGTTTTGGAAACATTTCACTATCCCTCAGCGAAACGCCCTGCAGGAGCATAAATTCGGCTTTAGAAAGATCAGCGATCCAAGGCTGTCTGCTGCTCGGTGGCTGCCTTCTGACATTAGTCAGACAGGAGAGGTTAGAGGAGATGTATGGGCATTAGGAGGGCATGTTCACCATCGTCTAGTGCATTTCCTCTTACTGTTGGATTTAGCAATAAACCCAGAAGCACAACATCCCCGTCATCAATATGGAATCCCGCTCAGTAGGGGGGCTTTGTATACCAACAGGACTGGCTCAGGTTTTTTTTTCTGATTACTTATTTTTATTTAATATTCGGTGCCGAGATATGTTTCTCTCTACTATAATTACCGGTATTTATGGAATGAGAAATTAAGCGTCTGTGTTTGTAAGGAAAAAAAATACATAACCTAGAAGCAGAGCTGGAAAAATGTTTGTACCATTCAGGAGAAATAACACCATTGGCTACCTGGTTCTGGCAAACAGTCCGAGGCGTCTTAAAGATCCTTCTCCAGTAAACACCAGCTATACAATTCGAGTGAGACGTAACATAACAGGTTATTTATTCGGTACCACGGTGGCGTCAGGCACTTGCATGGAACACATGCACGCAAATCTAAACTAGCTTGGAACTACAGCAAAGCTAACATAGAAAGAAATGCACGCTCAGCAGTCAGTACCACGACTCTGATCCTCATGTCCACCACCCCCCTCCATAGGACACAATGAAAATACACTGTGCAGGATAGCTCCAGGCATCGGCCTCTCCGACAAACTGGACATAGATCACAATATGCCTCGGACTACAAAGCATGCACCATGGCTGACACTCTGCTGGATCAGCAGAAACAGCAATTCACAGAAAAGTGGCAGCATCTATATGTCACACACATCCATGAACATCATTGTGTATGCAAACTGTCCATACACCAGCGTAAAGCTTGTGGAAGCCCATTTACACGAGTCGTTCAAATGCCCATCACAAAGTGCCGGTTGTTGCCTGCCCAGTGCTTGCTCACATGCACGGCATGGCACAGGACTATGAAGCACTTGCTTGAGTAATACAAGGGAGCCCACGTATTAAAGTCTGTTTCTTTCACTGGTGTATATTTTCTCCTCACTGGACAAATTCCCATAAAGGCTCATTCATGTACGCAGTGATCAGACCGCATCCTTTGCCGTGTAAGCTTTGACACCTACTGCCAATAACAACATGCCAGTTATCTCCAAATCAGATTTTGCCATTATTCCTGTAGAGTAGCACCATGTCCCCTGGTTTCCAGTTATTAAAGGGACACTGCTTGGTCCTCATGGCAATTGCCCTCATGCCAGCCCCCAGCTATTTTCCAAAACGGCCAAACACATCTCAATGCATCTGATACTTCCCGCAAGCCAGCTACAGTGCTGGCTATCTGAACTTCAGACCCCCTGTGCGTTCTGATTGGCTGCTTCAAGGAGCAAATCAGTGGCAAGAATCATTGGACCAAAGGACATGGCAGCTTCAAAGTTTCTAAGCTTGGATAAGTGCTTTATTACTGTATCTCAGACGCCAAGTAATTCATGGCGTAGACACGCAATGTACAGATGGCAATGTTAGGCTGCAAGGCTTTGTTGCCATAGCAACAGAAAATGAACTGTGCGGAAAGCTTAAAAAAGCACTTCTTAATATTTCTTAATATGAGAGTTTATCTAACTAGGTACACTTATAAATGATGATCCTGCCATGAAGAAACCCTGCTGCATCTGTTATAAAGCCAACGTGTGGTTCCACAACTACAACCTGATGAAGGAGCATCGCAATTACAGCTGAACAGGTCCAGAGCCGCCAGCTGACATTTTATTCTGGGATCATACCAACTGTGTCAGTTTCTTAGGGGTGGCAGTAATACACAGCAACAACAACAAAAATCACCAATAAAAAAAGATACATAATACGGATAGCAGAGTAAAACAAAGCCTAATGAGCTCATCCTTTCAACCCAACTTATCCCGATAAAGGCAAAGAAAAAAAACCCTCTTACCTCACGCCAGTTTTACCCAAAACAAAGTAAACAACAACAACAAACTATTTACACTGACTGCATACGACATAGGTTTCACTCTATAGTTTACATGTATGTGTAACACTTATTACAGAGGTTTAGGAACCCATAGCATCAATAGGGTTAAACATAACAATCTGGCGTAAATATATGAGTAAAGAGAGCCTTTTGGGGTACACTGGTCCCCCTCCCCTACATTTCAGCCACACATGGAGAGCATCTGTACAGAACTGCTAATGTGATGCTAAGGGATAAAACAAGTGTAGGCCAAAGTGTCCAGGACCGAGTACTACGACAATGTACACCTGATCATCAAGGATACCAAAGGCTGCAGTGGGAGTGCTTACACTATACACAGATGTACAGAATATCTGACTGCGAGGGGAGGAAATACACAGGCTGCAGCTTCTCCTTCAGAATAACAAAGGACAGCTTGCACGGAGTTAATTCTGGGTGACAATGAATGGATCGCTGCGACAATGGAGAGAATGACAGACTGGAAAACAGAAGGACACAGTATGACAACGCAGAGTATACCGCCTGATTACGGCACGCAGGGTACAGACAGCGACAAGTACACTGACACTCACAACAAGAAGCTCATCTCCTTGCCGTCAGCGCCAGGAACAGGAGCAGAGATCAGGAGCTGACAGCGAGCCGACAGTCCCCTCACAACAGCAGCTGTAATCCTTCTGCCAGAGACGGGGGTGTGAACCGCGCTCCGCAGACTGAGTGGGGTTTTTTTTTTTTTAAATAGCTTTATTCAGGAAGGCAACTGAAACAGAACACAAGAAGAAAACGGAAGCATAGCGTGTTATATGGAGGTTTTCTATCAGTATATATCTGTACCTATAGCTCAATATAGAATCAAAATAGAAAGGAAAGCAGACTTGGATACACTAGGGCATACGTGTGTTTGTTAAAATGTATTTGGTCGGCAATAAAAGCAATGGAGTTAGATACATAAACACGGATTATATCACCAAGTCCACAAGATGACTTGCCACTGCACCATAGGACTTCCCATTGCACCTACAGGACTTGCAGCTGCACCCCTAGGACTTCCAGTTGCAACTACAGACTTGCAGCTGCACCCCTAGGACTTCCAGTGTGCACCGTGCAGGACTTGCAGCGCACACCTAAGGACTTCCCATTGCAACCCTGCAAGGACTTGCAGCTGCACCCCTAGGACTTCCATTGCACCTGCAGGACTTGCAGCTGCACCCCTAGGACTTCCCAATTGCACCTGCAGGATACTTTAGCTTTAGGGGAGTAGCCAGCAGGTGTAGTGAGGCTAATGTGCCTTCAAGGAGAAGGCCCATGACGAGAAAGACTCTTTGATACAACAGCTCTATGTTAAAATAAATAGATTTTTGCTTAACAACCAAATGCCAGGTCAGCTCTCTTTAACTTGCACACACATTATAAATACAAATGCTATATACACACCCATTATGAATATTAACAAACGACAAAAACATTAAAAAATGCCATCAGGGTATACCGTGTTCCTGTCTATGGTCTGCAGCAATGCTGAGGTAGGTCATACGTGTCAAAGTAAATTCCACATGAATGGCAGGACGCAAGGTTTCCCAGCAGAACAGCCCAAAGCATCACACTGCCTCCACTGAATTGCCTTCTTCTCATGGTGCATGCTGGTCCATGTGATGTGTTCGCTGGGTAAGCGATGCACACGCACCCAGCCATCCATGTGATGTAAAAGAAAATGTGATTTATCCGACCAGGCCACCTGCCACCACAAACCAGGAACACCCCACAAGAGCTGCCGTTTTGGAGATGCTCTGACCCAGTCTTCTGGCCATCACAATTTCGCACTTGTCAAAGTGGCTCAGATTTTTCCAAGCCAGGAGGTTGATTAGAAGCACACAGACCATACCAAGCAAATGTATGTTGCTTTCCAGCATTTAAAATTTTAATATTCATGTATATATTTACATTTAGTATATCAAACCCTAACAAATCAGAAATTCTCTATTGACCTCCAATGTTTTGTTAGAATTCTCCATGAAGATGTTTATCTTGATTTTTATTTACATTTAAGAGACATTCATTACCCCTGGATTGTACTCTGCAAGTTATATGTCAGTTGTAACACAATACCTTGCTGAGTTAGGCCTCCATGCAAGGCTGGCGGCCGCCTGATGACCTCAGATGCCTGGTTTGCAGCCGACAGCTGGATATGTGCGGCACGCTACTTTATTCGAGTACGTGGTGATGTACGCTAGCGCATTTGCCTGGTGTGCCAAGTTGCCAGTCCAGGCCAACGAGTGAGTAAAATAACTGCCGTGTGAATAAAACAGGAAACCGTCGGAAGTTTGTTCTTTTGAAGGCCACGGGTGACTTCTCTGAAAGAAGCGATGAAACGGTGTGTGATAAACGGTGCTTATCAAAAGATGTCAAAGAGGTTTAGACATTTCAATCACTATACTGTTGGTTTATTTTAGTTGATAATTGGGCTAAACTTTCACAATTGTTGGGTGCCCTAAATTAATATAGATTAAACTGCTTGTTCTTAGGCAAGATACAAGGTATTCCTGGCCGGTTTGGAGCATCAAATTCACAACCAAAACAGATTAGCCGTTTTTCCTACAATATACAAGTCACTGACAGCTGGTTTTGTGTGCCTAAGACTCCCCTCTTGGCACGGGGTTGATATGTTGGATGCCCAGTTTGTTGACAAAATACCTCCTAGTGTTTCGAGTAGTTTGCTGAACACATAACTTGACCTTGAAACACAAAGAAAAATTACATACAAATGCACTATGCAGTGGTTAAAGTTATGAAGTACGCAAGGACTTAGCTATTGTGTAAACGTACAAGAAAAAAACACACAGACTACAGGATATTTCTTTATTTACGTACTTACGGTATTTGTTACTAAATATATGAGCCCTCCAAAAAAATTGCCACATTGCAAGTACAGTATTATCAGGAAAGTCCAGTCACTGCAGTGTGCGCTAATAGACATGGCTATGCTTTGCTGAATCTCGTCACGGCATCGCCATGTTGTTACTATGAAGAAAAACACCTCTGTTGTCACTACTGTGTTTTTATGTTTGTGATATATCGTACAGCAACCAGCCTACATGATTTAGGGAGCAAAATGCATGCGAGAAACCCCAAGAAATAGTACCATACTAATACTATATTTTTAATATGTCCAAAAGTTGGGGCGCAATGACCATACCTGGGAACCCTCCGGGTTTGACCCGGAGATTGACGGGTGATTGTTGGGTGAGTGCTGCTTCTCCAGGTCAAGACCCGAATCCTCCAGGTCGCGGGGTCTTGACACGCCCCGCTCCCCGCCCATATTTTCCTTTACATGAGGGTGTTCCCCCCCCCCTCCGACGTCAGCGGGAATGCCCCTGACATCAGAGGGACCGCCCACCGACGTCAGTGCGCAATCCTGGCTGCGTCCTGCAAGGGAAGGCTCCGGGTAGCCGGAGCCGAGAAGTTCCCAGGTATGGCAATGACATAAAACGAAGAAGAAAAACAAAATAGTGTAATATAGTAAATAATAAAAGTAAATGTGTAGAGGTGCAAGTACCACTCACAAATCAAATAGAAGTATTAAGCCCAAATTCTCTTTAATATCTTCATAACACTCTAAAAATAATCACAGAACAGACCGCAACGGTGATAATATCTCTGACCATGGAGTTACAGGAAATTGAATTTGGTTAAGCGCAAATGGCAGTTACCAGCACAGTCCGATTCAAAAGTAATAAAAGTCGCTTAAGAACCGCTCTCTTTTTAAGCGACTTTGGATTACTTTGGAATCGGACTGTGCTGCGCACTCTGTGAGGATCAAGGGACATTCAAGCTGTTTTGCATGGTTACTGGCATGTGATAGCATGAGAGCGCTATATAAATCAATATATAATAATAATGCTGTGATACATGTAATATAATGAGAAGAGTGTTTACATAATAGTGTAAGCAAACTCTATACTGATTCACGTAGGCTGAACAGTACAAGATGGCAGCGGCTCAGCCCGTTAACTCGACCTGTCCAATGTCAGCGCGACCTACCTGTCCAGCTGACCCTGACTAGGGGGCATACTGCACGCCGCGCTGCTTGCCGGGACTTATAGTTTCCGCAAAATCGCGTGCGCTCTGGTTGGCTGTACGTGCCTTGCCTCATGCCGGTGATTGTAGTCCTCGCACCAGTTCGACTTCAGGCTCCCATTGGCCGGGGTGCCGCGAACGCTTCTGGGAGTTGTAGTCTGGTCGCTCTGTGCCGGCTTGTCATTGGGTTTCTCGGGATGCTAGCGTTGCTGGATGTTGTAGTCCTACGTTCTGTTCCGGGCTGGTGGTCGTTGAAGCTCATCTTTTCCCTGCTTGTCTCCTGACTGCCCCGGGAGCAGTGCTTCTGTACCTGCTCTGCATGGCCGGAAGCTACAGGCTGCTGAGCGCCTCAATATCCCAGCTGCTGCTGCGCGGCCAGGGCCGGGGAGCCGCACTCTTGTGGAGGGGGAGGATCGGGCCGGAGAGCTGCGGGGGGCGGGCAGCGAAAGAGTGGGGCCCCGGGCTGGAGAGGAGCAGGCTGGAGAGGGCGTACTGCAGCGGCCAGGTAACGGGGCATTAACGGCGTGCATGGCCTGGTGTGGTGGCACCTTGTGGGGCAGGGAAATCAGCAGCACCGATGGCCCTGTAAGAAGTCTGCATTTATTTCATAGATTATGGTTAATGTGTATTTCTGTCCCAAATCATTCATCTGTATTATCAGCATCACCCTTATCTCTATCTATCTATCTATCTATCTATCTATCTATCTATCTATCTATCACATTCAGATGATGTGTGTGTGTATATATATATATAATGTGTAGTGTCTGTATGTATATATAATATGTATAATTTATTGTCAGGGTTAACTTTGGAAACCTCGCCATCGTACCGCCATAAGCCCTGTATATAATATAATATGGCCATTAACCCCATGCTATTTTCGGTGCGCCTACATGTTCTTGTGGGTCCTAGCTGCTGTAGATTAGCGAATAAATAATTTCCGGTTCTACGTTGGTCTTCTTAGTCCCGACAGATGGTATCTTAAACAGATCCTAAATATTTGCTGTGAGGACCGTGCGTAATGTATCTCACCTTCTCCGATGCCGTGTATTGGATGGTAGCTTTTGGCCACAAAATCTTACGACTTTGACAGTAAGAACTGTCAAAGTCGTAAGATAATTTATTTAACTTTGTGAGTTTGCTAGGTACGTTTTAGTTGCATGGAGGCTCAGTATACCGATGTCTATGAAGATCTGTGAGAACAGATGAGTCAGAAAACAAATTATTGAAGCAATTGTAACTGCTAAATATTTCTAGATCATGGTTGAGATCCATACATGATGACAGTTGTTAAAAGAGCCCTAAATACACCGTTTTACCGACTACACATTGGTGTCTATAAGGGAGTTATTTCATCTCCTTGACTTCATTATACGTTCTGAAGGTCCAACCTCGGTGAGCTTCTGCTACAGAAGGCGCTTGCTTTACCCTCTATAATGCATAGTCAATCCGGTGAGACCTCTCCTCAACTGTGCATTATACAGGGTCCGCTCAGCCCTTCTTGCTGGAGAAACTTGACAGTATTGGCTCTTAATGGATAGTAAAGTGAAGTAGACCTCATCACAGAGAGTGTCTTGTACTTTTTAGAAGGCTACATAGTGCTGTGCCCGATTATCATGAATATTTGAAGCATTACTGACTATAAATGATGTCTTCTGGACGGTTGTTGAGCGCGTGTCCTTAAGGCATTGGTGTGGTACATGCCGACAAATTAGATGCTCTCTTATGAGAGCGTTCAAAAGCCTGACTTGTCTTTCTTCTTCTTCTTCTTAAAAACTTTTGTTTGTACGTACAATTTGCTGCCTTGGATTTTTCAGAACATATTGGGTCTTTTTTATTGTTTGATGAGCAATGTGCTGGGCAGCTGCATTCATTGTTTCCCCGTCTACTTTAGGGTGTGTACAGCTCGTATCCCGACGACCCCTACCTTCCTGTACCGGAGTATGATCCAAACCCTATAGCAAAAAAGACATCCAAGATGTTCATAGTGCGGGTTCGAGGGCTGCCCTGGTCTTGCACTGCAGAAGACGTACTGAACTTTTTTGGTGGTATGTTTCCATAATCATTTTGATGCTAAAACCCATTGTCAGAAATTTATATAAAGTACAATGACTGTCAAAAGTTGAGTATGCGCTCACTCTGTTAGATATTGCAATTAAGTACATTATCCTGTTCAGAGTGGAATGGCGTCTTAACTGTTCAAAGATGGATGTTATGTTTTAGCTTCTTTAGGTATAGTTTGGTCAAGCCTGGGCTGGCAAACTGGGCAAAAGGCCGGTGGGGATCTTTGCCTTCACTCGCGAGGCAGACCCACTGCTTTAATGTATGGCTGTATGCTGGTTACAAGCAACTACACATACTTAGCTGATGGCTCCCAGTCCGTCATGTTGGCCTTAAGGTGCCGGGGCTTCATTTTTTCCCCAGTCTGGTCCTGTCTTCGATAGATGTGTATATGAAATGTCTTTTCGCTGTTTGATAGTAACTGGACATTTAGAAAACATCATCAGAAAGGAGAAATCTCTCCAGTATCTCCATATTCTCCAACTAGATTATGTGTTGAGCCCGCCATATCCTGTCTAATCTGTGAAAAAATCTGTTAATCTCTGTGTGATGTCAGAGGGTCTAGGGCCTATTAATTAAAGGAGGATAGGCCCTGTATAATGTAGTTAACTCTGAGAGAAGAACTTATGAAGGACAAGCCAACTTCTGCTTGCAGGTGAGGTTTATTGGGTTAGGCCCTATATAATGTATAAAGTAAATAAACTGTTCCAGATGCCCGGGTCAAATACTTTGCATCCAATAAGCATACGGTTAGCAGATCTGCATCATTAAGGCGCTTGGAGATGATTTAGTGAGATGTACCATGAATGCATTCACAATGGTGAGTTTATTGTATACCAGAAGTAATGGTCATTATTCCCCTCCCCCCGGCAGATTGCAATGTACGTAACGGAGCAGACGGGGTGCACTTCATTTTTAACAGAGATGGAAAACCTAGAGGCGATGCAGTGATTGAATTTGAATCTGCGGAGGACGTGCAGAAAGCTGTGGAGCAGCACAAGAAATACATGGGTCAGCGTTACGTAGAAGGTAAGAGACCCCTGGCCAGCTTTTCCCAATCCACGTCTCCAGTAAGGCTAGACCTGGCAAACCTGTGGTGCTCCTGAATATATTTACTTGGGTGGAATGGATGTCAGATCTCCATTTTCATTCTCGTGTCGGTAATGATGTTGGCATTCTGACGTTCTAGACATTAACTGGGCCAACATAGACAATAATTAAAAGTCAGTAGTTACAGAATCTTTCGGTACCTCAGAGGTCTCTTCTTGTTCCATTTAAATAACGTATGTGACTACAGATCATTTTCTGCGTTGGCCCAATAAAAGGTATTATCAAAATGTGTATATTCATTTTTCTTGATAAGACAAACTTGCTTGCATATGGAAACTAAGAAAATATCACAGTCACCTTGTTCTCCCTCTCTATAGTAACACTCATTGCCTTGGTAACCTTAGTAATTTTATGCTGTTCTCTCTGAATTTGCATTTTTAACACTTTTTGTTAGTTATTAGCAACATGAGCCAAACCTCCTTTGAAGGGGGGGGGGGATTGGCATCTGTTTTTTGAAAGCAGTGTACTTTATGAAATAATGGAAGATCAAAACCTTTTTAAGTCACTCTACATAGAAAGGCTGATTGCTCTTAGGTATTGCAAATCAGGAGGATGAATAGTATTGATTCATATTGAGGAGTAATGGAGGTGAAGGATGCTAGAAGCAATTATAGGTTGTTAGAACTTATTTCCCGCTCCAGTATATTGGGTTAAATCATAAATTCTACAGTCGGAATCACACAACCAATAGACTCCAGCTCCAAACATGCAGAGATTAAAGGTATAGAGGGCACACCCTATTACAATGAGAAGGGTTGTGGTAAACATTTTATATCTGCATTAATGTAAGGGAGGAAGTAGGTTATGCCCCACTTTAAAGACCACTATTTCTGTTTAATCCGTTATGAAAAGAAAAGAAAAGCGTGATGAAAAGAAAAGCGCTCAAAGTATTCTTGCGTTATGTTGAATTCTTATTTGCATGTCTGCAGAGCCAGTTGTCAGTGTCCCAAATTATCTTGTCTTCCCTTGAAGAAGTTTCTCTTGCTTGTAAGGATGGTTTGTGAGCCTTTGTTTACCTGCTTTTGTTGGCTGCAGTATTTGAGATGCATCAGAAGGAGGCAGAGTCTCTGATGAACAGGATGCACTCTGCTCTGTCCCCCACAAGGCCATCTCCTTTACCCCAGACAGCGCAGTCTTCTGTAGGACCTCCTGCGACCGATGGAGTCGTGCGACTACGCGGCCTCCCGTACAGCTGCACCGAGCAGGACATCCATAACTTCTTTGCAGGTGCCTTTCTACTCGTGTTCTGTACGCTGTAATTCATGTTGACATTTCCTACTGTGGGTTTCCTAAGGATTTCCGAAGCAACCAGTATCACAATCCCTCGATAATTTTTGCAGATTAATGAATCAATTCAAATAAGCTTGCATCACACTGTGTGTCGGGAGTGAAGTGAAACTTTCAAGGTGAAATAAAGCACTTGCAGTCGACATTCCTTAGCAATGTGTTCTTTCAGGGCTGGATGTCGCTGATGAGGGCATAACGTTTGTCTTGGATCAGCGAGGAAGGAAATCCGGCGAAGCCTTTGTCCAGTTTCTCACGCAGGAGCAGGCGGACCAGGCGCTTCTCAAACATAAGCAAGAAATAGGAAGCAGGTACTGGGCCGAGAGCCGCAGATCTGTCGCGCTTAGCCAAATTTGCCAAAGTCGAGAACAGACAGAAAGCATTAGGAGTAAAGTGGCATTGAGCTTATGTTAGGGGATGTGTCAATGTATACATTTTAACCGTGTTTGAAAGTCAAACTAATCATAAAGCCTAGGACTATGTCCAAAGAAAAATGGTAGTAGCGGTTAATTTTGATGAGTGGGAGATGCTGCTTGGTTAATAGTCACAAATCACATCTTCTGATAATCTGTTATAACCTGCCCTCTGTAGATAGGACGGGTCTCTAACCTTTTATGCCGCCAAAGATTTTACACGTATCCCCTTTTTTCTGCACCGTTTACAGGTACATTGAGATATTTCCAAGCCGAAGAAGTGAAATTCAGACAGCACGGTTTCCGTTTAGAAGAAGGAAAGGCGTAACGTTTGCTCCCACCATAAAGGATCTATATGACCCAGACAATGGTGTAAATAACGCCAGTAAAGATATACTACATGACGTGGCACCTGAGAACGATCACATAAATGGTGAGGTGACCTTTCTTTTTGTTAACGCACAATCAGCCCGAGTTCGTCTGTGCTCACCAATCTGCATCGTTATTCTATTTAACTTTCCCAGATTACGTCAAGGACATGTCTCCAAAATCACTTGACGTTAATGACTTCCCCATTATGTCTCCGGTCCACGATATCCATATTCGGGGTCTCCCCTTTCACGCTTCTGGGCAAGATATTGCAAATGTAAGTTTCCAGAAAACATCTAGCAGGACAAAATCATGTATAACAGCTATATGACTGATCCGTTTCTTAGTCCCACCTATGCTCCTGTAAGAATTCAAACCACAATTGGTCTTTAGCATTGTCTCCAAATTCAGAAAGATTGCGTTTATTCCCGGTTGTTGTAGGTTAGAGTAATTCTGGTGCAAACTGTGCAAACGATAGCAGTCCCCCCTTTTTTTTTAATGTATGAGTGGGAATGTTCTTCCTCACACGTTATTGGCGAGGAAGGATAACTTCCGTGCCATTAGTTAACAGGCTACCGTATTTCTAGTTTTTCCACCCAGTGATGCCTTTGAAGATCAACATAGAGTATAGCGCAGATGCCGGCGGTGCTACCGGGGAAGCGGTTGTGAGATTTCTAACTCACGAGGATGCTGTAGCTGCCATGGCAAAAAACAGATGCCATACCCGTAAGTTTATCCCATGTTAACAGACTGGGTCCACGGAGTTGAGGGTTACTAAGTGACTGTGTGCATTCGTGACAATTTATATTTTTTTATCTTTTCTGCAGAACATGGCTATTTAGAACTTTTTCTGAATTCATCTCCAGACAGTAAATGAAGTCCAAGCTGAAACCTCTGTTGTGCACATCTGTATTGAAACGGTAATAGCAACAATGGCATTTGTTCGATTCAGCTTGGTGAAATCGGGATCAACTGTTGAGAAGGCCCACTTTAGTGAAAGGACCCCAAAGGCTTTCTTTTGACTCACAGCTTACACAAACAAAATTATATATTATGTATGCCAGAAAAGGGTGCATTTTAAGCAATCAATACACGGTACAGAATGTAAGCAGTATATTTTGCTTAGATGGGTAGTGACCTGGTTCCTGCCATTTTATAAGATATAATGTTGTCTATGTTAAAAGGTTATACACATTTTGTGTATTCTTTAAACTTAATACTTACTGAATAAACCTCAGTAGGTGGCATCATACTGTCTATGACCTATTGGATGATTGGGGCCAGGGAAGAGTTAATTAAGATGATAGGGTTAAAAAAAAGTGAAATAGGGAAAGAAAAGATTGAAAGTAAGCGTGTAGAGAAAGGAGGTGTGTAGGCCCACATGCTTAATGGACAAATGTGTAATCACAGCAGATCCTTGTTTCGTTTTCATTATTAATACTCTGATTGCCAATATTTAATTTTTTTTTGTAGGACAAATCAAGGATCTTCTCCACCTTCCCTGGACATAAGACTGTGCGATACTCTCTCAAGCAGCCATTCTACAAAGTTTTTGATTTGATTTTAAACAGTCCTGTCAACCAATACCCACCTATTTATACACTATTATTGTAACTAATACAGATGATTGGGTAGCAAGTTCTTCCACCGTTGTGGTTTCCAAGTCAAATTATTGAGGGGGGGGAGGAACTTATTTATTTTCATTAAAGTGCCTAAGTTAACACAGAATGTGGCTTGCAAAATGCTAATTAATAAATCCACGCGCAGATGAAACCTTTATTTAAGGAAGAAAAAAAGGAATTTAAGATTGAAAGTAGAAGGTAGGATTTAAAAAAAATAAAAAAAATAGTTTTCTGGACCCTAAAACAAATTTAGATACGGTTTTGTTATTGTAGAGGACAGTTCGTTGTCAGTCTTCCAGAATGTGTTCTATATCTTACCTATTAAAATTGTGGTGGGATTTTTCCTGGTTCATTCGATTTGCCTCGAATCCTTCATTTGTTAAACTGATTTGTGATTATAGTTTTTTTTTTGTTTAGGGGCAAAGGTAAAATAAACGTTACACTTATCACTGGCTTTTGTCTTGAGTGCTTTTTTGGTAGGCTGGAATATGCATTGGAAGTCTTACATAGCGAGAACCTCGGTTTTGTTTGATTGAGTGAAGTGTACAAGATGACAAAACATGGTCCATAGGAATAAAAAAACCCGAACCAGGCGTTTAGAATCTCCAACACCTAGTGAACTTTGCTACGTATCCATGTTCAAATGTAAGCTTTGGGGGGGGTGAACCCTGGTAGACTTAAATCCCTACATAATATGTTGTGCCTTCTGAAGACAGATGTACAATAGATATATTGTGAAATATTAAATCCTTGCACTGCCTAAAAGATCCACATTTAAGTATTTGCCTAATCGCACCAACTTTAGCAGCACTTGTTCTGGAATATGGACTGGCAAATGCAGCAAGACACAGATGCATATAACGTCTAGAAGAACTCACACCATAGTGATTTTTGGTAGTTAACCAAAAATCCAGAAGAGTATGAAATTAACCACACTACACTGTTATACTGCTCTGTATATAAGTCTTTAATGCTTAAACATTTTATTTTGAACTGGACCTCCCCCTGTGTAGTGTTAAATACCCATTAAGAATTTGTCAAGGTTTCCCTTTTCTGATAATTACACGGCACAATCATGCTAGAATGATGGCAAACCTTCCCTTTATCAGGACATATCCCCAGGCAGTACTACTGCAGCCAATTAACAATACCGAATGACCCAACGTGAATAATATTTATTCATTAAACAGTAGTAGACGACTATACCAGATATGCGTTAGGAGAGAACAGTCCAGCCTGCCTTAATAGCGGAAATTCTACTTACAGATAACTTAGCACAAAGTTTGTAAATAACTTAATTTTGAAAATGTAAATTAAGAGAAAGGAATGCAATATATATATATATATATATATGTATATAAACCTGGAAAGTAAATTACCAGTTATCCCCATATTAGCTAAAATATGAGTTAAGCAAAACACAAACGTTTTACAGATTTCTTAGAATTGTATTTAACAAAATAAATCATTTTCTTTACACAATAGGATACATTAATTGATCTCCAGGGCATATTCTAGTATATGCAACATAACACTTGCCAAACACCGCCAAAGTCAATTTTTATTTGAAGAAAAAAAAATGCTTAATAGAGTGTCTCGCTTTCCAAGAAGACAGAGAAGAAAAAATCCTCTAAAATTGTAGTTGGGTTTTCCAGTATAACTAGTAGCTTAAAGTGTTTTATATTCCAGTGTAGAATATGTTAACCTTTTGATGCTGATCAAGTATAATAAACCAATGAGCACATCAGCAGATATAGATTCTGAGCTGCCCCACAATCCTCACTCACGCTATCTGCATCGTATATCATTCATGCATTATTTATATATTTCGAGGGGCAGATGTTGAACCAAGAGGCAAGTGGATTTTATTCTTTTTAATTATATGGAAATATGTGTGGACTTAAATGTGTGCCACGAACAAGCTTGTGTGCATGCAGAAATCTTTGGGAAAAATGTATATTTTAAAGGTCAAGGAATTCTATAAGGTCCGCCAGAAACCCAAGATGTCTACTGCCTTTAGTTTTCCTTTTGAACCAACATACGTGTTTAACACAACATATGGTACACACGTTTTTACGCACACATTTCATTCAAAAAAGGTGACAAGAGCATTATCCGAATATAACCAGAATATAAATCCAGATTGTTTTAGCCATTTCTGTAGTAAATGTATAGTTAACTTCTTATAGTATTATGATTATGTTGTGGGCTAGTGAAAAGACAAAAATTAAAACCATGGCTGTTTACACCCACAATCATCTATGTCATGTAACATGCTGCATCGCGTGACAGCACGGAGAGCACCGAGGATAACATGCAACCCTCTAACATTTATCTTTTAATCTATATAAATGTTTGCACTATACATGTAACATACAGTTATAGATGGACATTTTCCAGGCAAATGCACTCCCACGGATGGAAAATGTTAAAAAAATAAATAAAAAATTGGTTCATATCCCTAAATGGATCGTGGTTAGTTACTTGAAAAGGGATCATTGTCTTGTAACATAGTTCTCAGAGAAAAAACAAATAATAAAAAAAAATATATTTTCACAGCAGAAATAAATGTTTTTTTTTTCTGTATGTATTGTATTGCTCGCAAAACAAGTTTCAATACTTTCTGTTTTTAAGCCTTTTAGATATTTGATGTATTTTTACAATGTACATTTAAACAAAATATCTTGCAAAATTAGCAAATTAATTAAATTTGAGATTCCCTTAAACCGCAAGATAACTACACAGTGTAGCAGCAATCAAAAGTCCATATATGTCATGAAAATATGATTTCGTCATAGCAGCCTTGAGCATATTTACATACACCTGAGAAGTTCACAAAACGCGGGCATCCTCAACCAGAAAACCAAAAATGCTACATAACAGCGGACATGTCACCTACACCGCTTATTAAATATGTTTATTACAGCTGGCCTAGAGTTGGTGTTTGTAATTCATTGCTTGGTTGTAATGATTAAGCAGAGATTCACCTAAGTTACTTCCAACCGTTTCCCAAGCTCACCCTTCTAGGGCCGTCAGCGCTCTTCAGCTTCCAATAAAGAGGAAGAAGTCAAAACTACTGCTATAAAACTGGGTCCAAACCCAGCAAGATCTGGAAAAGTAACACTACCAATGTATTGAACATGTAGAGGTCTCTCCTGAACAGAACGCTGCTTTTACCAGGCTCTGGTTTTGAAGCTCTGATCTTCTCATTGGCATTTAAGCTGTGAAGGGCCTTCCTTTTTGCATTAAAGTAACCCCAAAGCCAATGGAAGCTGCTAGGGGTATTTCAAGTGCATTTTTTATATCAAGGGGACCTAGGTCTTTAACATCTCACTTATACATTACAGATATAACTATTTTTATACCTATAAATACAAACGCCCTCTTTAATTTTTCCAGGGAACTTTCCCATAGTTGACCTCTTTAGTTAGTGTTGCTGGATGTATCACACTCGGATCCGGGACCATGTGTAAAATACACAGCAAGTATCGTGCCAACGTCCATCTTCAGACAAGGTTTCTTACGAAGGGCTGTTGGAGTATTGGGCTATCAGCCTCTCATGGCACGGGTTACAGACTCTCTCAGGATTGATAGATGAAGGCAAAGGAAGTTCATGGGCTGAACAAACGGAACAAAACCAGCCTCCGCAATTCTTGCATTCATTCTGTGAGAATATCAAAGGGGATTTCATTAAAAAATACACAACAAAAATCTTCATTTTTATTGACTGCAGTGTCAGGGGACACGCTTTGGATTATAAATGTACTTTTGACTAATTTGCACTTTTAATATGATTTTTCTTTAACCAATACAAATTTCTCTTTCGATAATGCATCTGACAACATTGCGAATAATTGCTATACTATACCATTCATTTTTTGCAGAACTACCTTTGAAAGTGTGATACTGGCTTCCTCTTTACACAACTGGCACATCTCTTGATTCCGCCGTTCTGAATCTTGATCCTAAGTAAATTGTAAAAAAAATATATAGAGTTATTTGCTTCTTACTAAATATTTTCTATATTGGTTATTGGGAACACTGCATAGTAACTATTTCAGTTTTAATTCTCTCAATTTGTTCGCTTTCGTGGGTATAGATGGTAACCGGTCAGAGACGCGTTATTACAGGTTCTTGTGGCAAATATGAATGTTGTCAAACTGACGAATTTTAATAGCCACTCAGAAAATTCAAGTACAAAGTTAAAATAACGAAATACAAAATAATAAAAAAAGTTACCGACCTCCTTTCCAGAATTCACTGACCCAGCTGACAAACTGTAAAAGTAGCATATAACATAGTGGCGTCATGAAACGTAAAGATGGTCACAGGAATAAACAGTGTAAATAATCATTTGAAATAATTTTATTTAGTCAAAAATATCAATGAATACCAAATATCACTGCAGATCATTTTATCGAGCAATAAACGCTGGTTCTCCCTGGTTTGTGGGACATAAAGTGCAGCTTATACCAAATCTGTCCGTTCCAGAACTTCCCTAGTCCACTTTCATCTTTATGGCACTCATCCCAATGGTTCCTCTCCCATATCTGAATCACTTTTTTCAAAAAATACTCTTTTCTAACACTTTCTTGTATGTGTCAATATGTTTCCTTCTCCTTGTCTGGCCAACAAACCTATATAGTCCATTCCCTTCCTTCTAATCACTTAGAAAAAAAATACTTGAATAGTTGACTTAACGAATAATCGCATACATGCGCAGCAATACTTATTTATATAACCCTTTAAATCTGTTTTATTAAAAATATATTTAACATACTTGCTTGGTTGCTGATCCCTTTTTTCAGACACCCTATTCACTGCTTCCTCAACTGTCACTACTTCTTCACGCTGTACATCCTGAAATAAGAAAACTATACAATATAATATATATACAACAAATTCTTTATGTTCTTGAAATACAATTAATGATGATAACCTTTAGCAATTGTGACATTTGAGTTATTGGAGGTCATACGTCATTATTCTTGCTAAGCATGGCTTTGAAGGCTGTGCTAATCCCAGCTCGTATCATAGCTCACTCTGACCAACGATTGTTCTTATAGCTACAGGGGTCTGTCAAGCTCAGAACGGGGTCTGGAGCAAGTTTGGGCCTCTACCAACAGGCCGGACATTGAGTGCTGGTCCCAATGTATAGTTGTAGCTCCTGTTTTTGTTTTCAGTTAACTTAATCCACTCAAAAACACACACGCGCAAACCAACATGCTTGTACATACTAAGAATTGTATCATACACAGACACTCATGTACACGCCAACATAGTTCAGATGTTATGCCCATACATACTTAAATCCACAGGCATACTCACACACGATACATCACATTTCCACGGTAGATACGAGCGATCCAGTCAGGTCATGTGACGGCTCGTGGCATCACAATCACAAAAATACATTTGCACACACACACACTCGCTAACCTACACCTCATATGCTGGATTATAGCATACAATACCATTTTCACAGGGCTCTTTACAGGAGATTGCTGGCTTCCAAAAACAGTATTCTTAGTGTCGAGGGACACTTTATTCTGACCAGAAGACCGTCTGCTTCTTTCTTTCTTCAATTCCACCTCATACTTTGATCTAGAATAAAAATAAATAAATAGGAACTCAGACTTCATAAAGATCACCTGACATTAAAACATTACTGCTGAAATTCTACATAATGATAGGACAATTTCATTATTATTTTCTTATCATTATGTAGCATTATATTTTTTAAAAACCGTTTTGCCAGGGCTTGACTGTCTCTGTGCAAACACGAGTCCTATTTCATTTTTGGCCTATGAACATGATTCAGGTGAAAGCTTTCACCCATACTCTAGAAATGCCAGAAAATGCCACTTCCAATGGAAAGTTTCCGCACTGCACAACATTTATGTCGCAGCTCTTACAATGTTTCAGTACGCAAGGGTTTATTCACTAAAGGGAGAGTTGGCAGGGCAGTTGTGGTTTTACATTTCTCTCTTCATTCATGAAGAACTAAGATGTCCAAGTGTAATGGGTAAGGTGAGTTAGCCATACATGATACAGGGTTAGCTAAGCTCTTCCTTTAGCAGGTGCTCACTCAGAATGGCTCTTCATCATACCCCCACCACCTTTCCCCTCTCCAATACCTCCTCATCTCCTCCCTATTGCCTACCTTTCTTGGCTCTGGAGAGGGGTTTCCTAGTGGGAGGCAAATGTTAGTTACCCATTAATAGGAAAAATGATCTGTGGTAGTAGTAGCTAACAGACTTTACTATTCCTACTATTGCAGTCAAAAAAAATATTGTGTTGTGTAATGTTGAGTAGTTAGAGTGAAGAAAATAAAGGACATATAGGCTTGGAACCACAATAGGACAATTGGTCCAAAAATGGATGGTTGAGAATCACAAGATGTGCGTTCCACAGCAGCTGGATATAGAAACTAACCTTTTGGACTCTAGCCTTTTGTACTCCCTTTTCCATGATGCTTAACATGCCTGAGAGTCATGGGAGCAGCTGTGTAACCCTAGCTGCAATACATGTTTGGAAAAAAAAAAACTACCTTGTGTCTGCAGCCCGCTTACGGTGTCGCTGCCCAGGTGGGGACTCTATCTGGCCTGGAACATTAGCCTATTAGCCAAGGAACAAATGGCCTTTGCACTAGTGCCTTTTAATAGCCGTCAAGTATAAAAAGCTTCATGGAGTTGTTCCTCATTTGGCTTTCCGAATAAGTTGCATATCTCCCAAGTGTCCCTTTTCTTGTATAACGGTCCTCATAGACACTCCACTTTCCGCTCTTACAGAATTATGGGCTGGCGAAATCCACTAGTCTCCCCTAACTAGCCAAGTGAACTGTAAAATAAATGGTGTTCTGCACTAATGCAGCACAGACCCGCACCGTCGCTCCCTTGTGACCTCCTCACATTGCTCTGCAGCTCAGCAACGCAAGGTGGTTCTTCAGATAACAACAAAGTTGTCCAGACTTAGACATGTGAAATGTTATGCATTTTGTTCCCCCAGGATCTGGAACAATTATGTGAAAAGCTGCTGACTGACTACAGGTGGTACACAAGGGAACCACAACTGTGTAACAGTTTACTAAAGTACATTTGTTTATTGATTAAGGTTCAAGAGACTCTGCAAGCACTTCAGTGGTGTTAACATTTAAATTGTATACAATTGTATACACTAAATTGTATAGACTGGGAAACAGGTCTGTAGTCTGCATTGATTGATACACAGTGGGAGTACCGAGCAAGAAAGGTGAATTACATGCTTTCCTACTGCAGCGTCACAGAGAAACATGTCTGTAGACCCAAAATTAACTCCAAGCGCCAGGTATATAACCCAGTTACCCTCTGGGTGCTGATCTGCAATTATAGCACACGATTAATATAATGGGCTCTGTGTTCCTGTAAGATCTCATTTACTTTGTGATAAAGTCTACTGTAAAATTACACAGCATCTAGCATGCGGAGTGAAGACAGGGCTCCGCACTAGGTAAGAGGAAGAGAGAGTGTAAGTATGTGTGTTAAGTGTATGGCGTTTGAGTAAGTGTGGGTGCATTGTGTTGGACAGTGTGTATATATAATTTTATGGCTGGTGTTTACAGAAGCACACTGGGGTTGGCTCTTTATAAAGTAAAGTGAATTTGGGAGATGAAACAGCAACTCTCTATTCTTTAATGAATAAACCCATTATTTTAATGGTGATAAAAATGTTTGAATTCTAAAAATGCAACTTTACAAGAAACCTTAAATTTGTAATAGCAAGAAGGACAAAAATATAAAATACCAACAGTAAACTTTTCTGGAACCGCTGCTACTAGAGTTTATGTTATACGACTCTAAAATAATAAAAAGCTAACTTAAAAAAAAAACACTACTGATTCTGACATACCGTATTTTTCGCTCCATAAGACGCAGTTTTTTTCCTCCCAAAGTAGGATGAAAAATCAGCCGCGTCTTATGGAGCGAAGATGCAGCGCTTCAACTCCTGTGTTGGAAGCGTTTGTCTCGGGTGCCGGCGCTTTACGCTGGGCGCCGGCATATGACGTCAGACGCCGGCGCTCAGCAGTGAAGCGCCGGCACCCGAGCCAAACGCCTCACGCTTCCAACACAGGAGTTGAAGGTAAGTGACCGGGGCGGGGGGGGAGATCCTGAGAAGGGG